>BLKR01003484.1:0-143653 GCA_011170035.1 Teleogryllus occipitalis | reverse complement strand
ATTTCTAATTTTTTGGCACATCATCATCCGAAACTTGGTATTCGAGAAGACGTTTACTTGAAAGTTATATCTTGAATAAATTAACTAAATGAATTTTCCTGCACAGAACTATCCTGTGATTAGTCGTGTGTTGCGGGGTTTATCTTGACCTTTTTCCTTTGTCTTAGAATTTGTGTGACATAGTGTGTAACTGTCTTCCAGTTTTCATGTCTGGCTAGTCAATTACATTGAATTGATGTCACCTAGTTTTTCCTGTATGGTGTGTCATCTCTTATATGTGGAGTGTATGTGATGAGCATCATCCATCACATGGCAGCAGTATGTGCACTCTAGTCTGCCACCTTTGCCATCCGATGCAAATATGCCTGGAAATGGCCATGTAGTTAGGAATTGGGTCAGATTAAAATTGTCCTACTGTGATTCCTTGATGTCCAGGGCTCAAATTTTGGGATGAATCTGGCCATCTGCGTTTCTCCGTCACATCTTCTCTGTCACCGTCGTGAGCAATGTTTCTCACTTCTCTTTAGGAGTCTGTCTAGTTTGTCCATGATTTGCCGTCATGTATATCCTTTCGCTCTCCCGCCAGATTGCTCTAGCCACCACGAAGATTGCTAACTGTACAGAAATTGGTATTGCTTGTGTATTGGTATTGAGGTGTTCTTTGCACTGCCATTCGTTGCTTGCTGTACCTTTTGCTTCTCATTGCATTGCCCCAGATCTCTACACCATGTAGGATGATCGACTGAGCAGCTGATACCAGCATTCGATGCATGCTGGGCTTTGGGCCATTAATCTCTCCAGGGCTGCCATCAGTGACTTTTTCTGTTCCTAGTAGGTGAGCTTGCAGTTTGAATGTCACCTCAAGGTACTTCATGCGTTTTGCAGCTTCAGTGTGATGTCCTTGTATTTATATTCTCACCATGGGTTCCAGTCTGTGTTTGATTTGGAGAATTCTCTCTGTTTTGTTGTCAGCTAATTCTAGTGTATGGTCCTTCATCCATGTCTGGTTCCTTCTCATCATCAGTTTGATTTGGAGGCACTCTAGCGAGCGTGTAGTTACAATTGCTGCAAAATCATCCACATAACCTACCAGAAAAATGCCATCAGACATGTCCATCCAGAGGAAGGCATTGTAATTGGCATTACAAAGATCTGCACCTAGTATAGATCATTGTACAGCTCCTGTCATCAACTGCTTGCTTTTCTGTCCATCCTCAAGTGTCATAGACAAGTCCATCAGGTAGTTGTCTAGTTGTCAGGATTCACAGTAAGTATGTATTAAGAAAATAACAGAATGGAAACAAATAGCAATAAGGTGCAAGCAGATCAGGAACAAATGAAAAGATGATGTGGAAGACCAATATAGTAAAAAAAAAACAAGAATTGGGAGATGATGTTTCAAGACAGAAAGGAGTGCAGATGCCAAGACATGCCCACCTAGAATTGTAGTGCCATGTGACAAAGTTCAAGATCATGTGGAAGTGCATAATTCAAATACAGTAAAATTTGATGCTTGTAATTTGAATAGGATTAAAGGTACATTAATGATAGGAATAATATTTATGTATTTATCACACAATACTACTGGAATTAATATTGAAATACCTCTTCCAGTCTCTTCTCTTTAATTAATTTTGGTTACACAATACTCTCATTAATTATATATTATGTTTCAATCTAATTTGATATTGGCTAGCTCAGTTTTTAATTTTATTTACAATACCATTTAATTCATGCTCATTATATTATCTATATATGATCTCACAGCTGCTTTATTGTACTTTCAATTAGTGAGCCTGAAAATCCATTGCTTGTATGAGAATTTGACTGGTGGAATTTGAATATATTAGGGAAATTTAGGTTGGTGACCAGAACTTATGAAATATTATTTTGAAATAAAAACATGTAAATTTAATTTTTTGCAGTAGTGCAACAATGCTTACTGTGATTTAATTAAAAAACTTTTCATATTTGAACTTAGTATTGAGGTCTTTGAACACTTCAGTCTTCTGTTATAGTACAAACCATTCTTCTACATACCACGAAATTTTAATGTCCCATTCCTCCCATAGGAACTAAAGTTTGGTTATTTATCTACGACCCTATTACCAATCAGTTTTTTTATTAGCATCCAGTGGCGGCTCGTGGGTATTTGTACGTTCGCATGTGCACACCCAAATTAATTCGGTGCCATTTCTCTTAAACATCTAACAAGAGGGGAATACAAGTCCTCTCAGAGCATTTACGAAACATGGTATTTCAAAACACGCGCCATTCGGAAGCTGCGATTGCCGGTCCGTCCGCCTTTCTTTCGTGAAAGCCTGCGGGAGCACACTCGGGAAAATGCGACCGAGGAAACGGTGTCCTAGGCTACCGTGGGGCTGCAGGGGAAGGAGGGGGAACAACGCGGCTTATGGAGGACTGGAGCAATCCCCGCGCGGTGCTCCTTCTACGGCGCAGGCGCAGTAGCGATCTCGGGAAAAGCCTTGACGTGTCTCGAAGATATAACACTCGAGTAGCACAAGTTTTTAACAGAAGTATGACATTGAACGAAGAAAGTGTGAGATATCTCTCCACTTAAATGAGCTTTCGCACAAGCGCGCGAAACGCGAACGCATTGCTGCGCAGTGTTGCATTCATAAAAACGTTGATTGTATATAATATGTGTATTCTCTTGTGTTTTAAAGTGAGTTGCAATTACAAAACCATTCCGAAGTATTCAAACCCCTAGTGTATTTTGTAAACGTAAGTATTAGTCTACGTTTCAATGTGTTTTGAGAAACCCAAATCAGAGAATTATTTTTCTGTCAAGGGTGTTTGTGCAACTAACAATGAATAGCGTTGAAAATATGAAACGTAAGAAATCAATGATTTCAATGAAAAAGCCACAGAAAAAAATTGCTGAAAAGAAACAATGGAATGGAATTGTTCGGCATGCTATCAGACGTCATAAGATGATTTGTGTTTAATTGTCATTATTAATGTGTGTCAATGCATGCATGCAATATAACACACACACGCACGCACGCGCGAACACGCACACGCACGCACGCACGCGCACACACACACACAGACACACACACACAGACACACACACAGACACACACAGAGACACACACAGAGACACACACACAGACACACACACACAGACACACACACACAGACACACACACACAGACACACACACACATACACACACACAGACACACACACAGACACACACAGACACACACACAGACACACACACACACACACAGACACACACACACAGACACACACACACACACACAGACACACACACATACACATACACATACATATACACATACACGAGAGAGAGAGAGAGACAGAGAGTGTGAGTGAGTGAAAAAGAAGAAAAACGTTGCACACCCTCATGGCATGACTACAAGCCGCCACTGTTAGCATCCATTTGAACTACACAGAACTCTTCATTTTACATTAAGCAGCTCTTTTCCATGTACGCATCTAAACTTTATCACACTTTACCATAGTCTCCATGTATGTCTGCTCATCACCACAGTTAAACTGCCAATTTTTCGCTCTCTATAAAAACTTTTTACTGACTTTACTTTTTACTTGTCTCTTGTCCCAATTTTTTTGTACCACTTTGATGCTATTCTGTCTCCCTTTCTTTTAGCATTGAGCTAATCCCCTTTGTAAGGTTCTAATAATATTTGATTATTCAATATAATTTAATTCTAAATTAAAAAAATTTTCATATATTATTTTTTAAATAAGTCAATTAATGGCCTTGAAATGACATGTCTGATCTAGTTTCCCCCAACCAGATTAATTTACTGCTGAACTTGGCTTTCTATTTATGAAATAAATCAATGTCATTGAGATGACATGGCTCATTTCAGTATAATCGCTTCAAAAAATTATTTTAAAATTTGACTACAAACTGAAGAAATCATTGTATCATATTTTTCAAAAGTTGCTGTTAATGAATCTTTGTCCCTTGAGAATAAGTTGATAATTCATTAAAACTGAATTATATGACATAACTTGTCATCTTGTATGGGTTTGGAATTATCTTCTAGAATGATTAAACAACTCATCTTATTTGAGGATAATCAATTATCTCAACTCTTTTTTGTAGTGTGAATAATACACAAACTGAACTAATCAGTTCTAGGATTTATGGGGTTTATGGTTTTATGGGTATTTCTAGAATTATGAATCTAAAAGGTGGTAGGTTTTATGATTTTGTGAAATTTACAGTTTGTTCGTTAATGAAAAGACAGTCCTTGCTCAGCAACCAAAAGGATTCACCATATCTGATTATATACCAATGTAGAGAATTGTTGGGAAAATTCAGTTGTATAATAATAATCTCTTTTGCAGCAAAAAAGTTGATTTAACAGCTTTTTACCAGGGTTGAAGATGTGTTTCAACTTAGAAGTGAAAATGATGAATTAAAATTGTTTTAATTTCATTATTAAAATAATATACATTGTTGTTTTATTAAATGTACTTTTTAAAATATTGTTAAAAGTATCCTTTGATTTTGTTTGTTTCCTTTCAGGTACGATTCCTTTTACAACACGGAGCTCAACCATCCATCAATCAGCCAGGAAATAGTGCTTTGGCTTGTGTTTTGCGTCACGTGAGAGACTGGGAATTTCGATATGAACTTCTCAATATGCTGCTTCAAAATGGTGGCAATCCCAATGTAGTTGGTCGTGATGGCTCAGTACCTTTGATGGTTTGCCTTGTTCCTCTTATCAACAAAGACCCCCTTCATCACTTCACTCACAATATGAAGGTTGGTAATGTATGGTCAGATGTGGCTAATAGAGAATGTCTGATGATCCAGCAACTTTAAAATGTCTAATATATAGATGTTTCCTCTTTAGTAGACTGAATAGACGAGTTGCATTGCAATAAACATCTTTATCATTGGACTGAAATCCTTTCACTTTGTCATAATTACGTAAAGCAGAGTTAAAAACCTTGAATTTTTTATTGTCTTCGAATTCTAAGAGTTACGGTAGCATTACTTTAGCTTGGTGATGAAATAGAGATAGTTGAGGAGAATGTTTTGGATGCTTATTATATAAAATGTCTATGACATAAATAGCAAATTGTTTTCACCATTTATAAGCATATTGAGGATGTTAAGTTTCTTAGTAGACCTTGCATTTTTCATCAAAATTTAAAAAAATGAATTTTGCATTTCAGGTATGTTATTTGAATTGTGTGCGGATACTTTGTAAACATGGAGCCAATGCAAACTGTTCATCACGCAGCAATCTCACGCCTTTACATGTGCTGGTATTCACAGCTAGTGAAAACATTGCATTAAATCGTGAAGAAGAGAAAGCTACCAACTTTGAATTTATTCGTAATTTGCTTGTGATATTACTGCAGTATGGCTTGGATCCCAATGGGCGTTTCTCCCAGAGAATGCAACACATTCTACAGTCCCTTATTGATATGGTTCAAAATGCACGTGTACCTTCTGATCTAAATTATGTGTATGATTTGTCTCTGACACTCATTCAGTATGGGGCCAATCCCAACATAAACACCACCACATCTGAATCCATGACCATCTGTCACTCTCAGTCATCGGTCTTTCTGAAGAAATCATCGCTTCAAGTTCTTTATTATTATGTTCTTTTAATTTGTCGCAAAGAGGATTTTCTTCTTGATCCACAGCATCATTTTGCCAGAATTATCTGGTTGTACTATCTGTGTATGAATCACCGAGAACTGTTTGCCTGCCTGAAGGTGATGTACACACAGCAGACAGGACTGGTTCCCGTGCGAGGGAGTGCGCTTTGTAATTTGGTGAGAGAACTGTACAGTAAACCAAGGACGCTAAAGCAAATATGCAGGGTTGCCATATACAATGCCTTGGGACGTCGACCGGGCATACATGTGAACAAATTACCTTTACCTGTTTCACTGAAAGACTATATTCTTAATTTTGAACCTTGAATGTTGTTAAAATGTATGTTTTTTATCATCTGTTTGCGTCCAATTGCCTTCCTTCTCTATTTTCCTGTGGCTGCTACATTTGGTCTCTCTGTGGTGAATCTTGTGCCACTCTGTTGAGAGACTTGAAATTTAATGAAAGATCTGATATGTAAAAAGGTGTTATAGAATTATACAAGTGTATGGAAGAGTGAAATACCTGCAAACCTCAAAGCCCATGTGTGGTGCATTTTAGTACTCGTAGTATTTGAAGGTATGTTTCTGTAAATATATTTTTTGATTATATAGTACTCAAGAATCTTATAATGTCACACCTTCCTATAGTATTTTGAGAGATCAGACGTCCAGAATTTCTTTCTTTAACAGGAGATGTATTGCATCTTTATGAATATATGTTCTGACAATGTATAACTGGTGACTGCTAAGATCAGTCTTTGTTGTTGCTCTTAAGCATAAAATTTGACAGTACATTACTTAATATATATTAAAATTAACTGCACTAAAATGTTCTAATTTTTCATTGTTAACATGGCTAAGAAAGCCGAGAATCTCCAACACACAAGGTTTCACCAAATGTTTCAAAGAGAAATTGCATCTTATAATGTTGCTATGAAAAATATATTCTTTGCTACGAATGAAAATCATAATATATGATAAAAACTTTTAGGAGAGTTAATTTTAAGCCCTTTTATGCCGTGTGGTACCTTCCCTTATTGTGATGGGTGTGTACAGCTGCTTGTTAGAATAAAAGGCAGTGAATCGTGATATTTCAATAATAGGAGTTTGTTGAAGTCAATTAACCTTTGAGGACTAGTGTCCAAGGTGAAGTGAGTAGATGGATGTAAATGGGCGTGAAGTGCAGTTCACACACTTGCTCATCTGATTCATATTCGTTTTCCTTCACTTGATGAGTAAAGCTACAGAAAGAATTGGAAAAATTTAAGTGAAATGACACTCAAAGTGTGCACATTGTTAATGTCAGCAATTGTGCTGAATCACCAAAAGTACAATATTATATTTTTTTAACTTAATCTCTAACTAATTTCAGGTTGAAATAACTCAATGTGAAGAGATGTGTGTACAACTATTATTGTTTAAAGGGCAAGTTTTAGATTCTTGGAGAATTCTATTTCAGCAGCTTCTGTGCAAGTAGAATGCAAACAAAACGAGATTTTCTAAATTCATTAAATAAACTTGAGGAAAAAATTTAGAAAAAATATTGCATTAATAATGCATAAAATTTGGCCAATGAGATTGAATCTCAAACTATTGGCAAGTTCTTTTCGTATTATCACTCTGATAATGTTGATGTTCATCAGAGGTGCCCAAATGTAATGTGATGATCTGGTGCTAGACCTTGCTAGCGAGTGCCAATTTGACAAGTATGAGGTCTGGGTGTCTCTCAGTTGTTTAGTGAACATTGATCTGTTCATATAATTTCCATTCTTTGCTGTGCAAATCATGTGCCATAGCAATACTTTGAATGTTGTATGACGAACTAAAGTTCATTGCAACATTACTTTATAATACCATTTTAAATCGTATATTGCTCATTTCTTCATCTTAATGATTTATATTTGCATTATAGTTTTGAGGGATATTGTTGTCAAATTATATCATGGTTTCATTGTGCAGATTGTAATAACAGCAGGATGTATTTTGTTGGAAAGAAGTTTTTATTATCATTTACTCTAGATGGCATATTTGCAAGTGTAGTGAAGACATGTATATTTAGGAATGTGCATGCCACTTAAATTGTGGTATGTGATAATGTGCACTTAATCCTTGTAATAGTGATGTGCACTGATGAACATGATATTTTTCTGACTCCTGCCCTTTTTTGTATCAAATTTCACAAATTCCCTATATTATTTTGTTGTTCTCTTGTTGGTTCCTAGTGTAATATGTATTATAAAATATTGCAAATAAAATGAGATCTTATTGATCATCCTGTGTGCTAGAGGGTTGAATTGTACAGATATAATGCTCTGCAAATTGAACTGTATTAGGAGTTATGCAGAAAATTATGAACGTTTCAAAACAGTGGAAATAATATTTGAAAAATTTCTAGTTTTGATTATGTAATGTAAATTTTTATATTATGTTAGAATGTTCACCCAATTGTTATATATAGATGTTTATTTCTAGTTACCAATTCCCTGAAGAATAAAATGGCTGATTTTTGAAATGAGTTCTATCTCCGTTACAAAAACCTTCACAAATTATCCTAAGGTTACTTATGTTTTAAAATAAGAGATATAGATTGTGGCAGAAGATTGGTATGTCTTTCTGTATTTATTGACTTCTGTGGTGTTGTCTGTAATGCTTGAAGAAATTGTTCTGTATCTTAGAATTGCAGTTTATCCCACAGCACATTTTGTAAATATGAATGTAGCTTAAACAGTGCTAATACTGAAGATGAAATTATACATACAATTGGGCTTCAATGTGTTAAGTAGATGCAAGGCTTTTGAGGTTACAAGAAAACTTAAAACAGCTTCTCCTAATTTTTCCATGGTTGACCGCTTTGGGTCAGTTACATTTTTTCTCATTTTTGTATACTCAATTTGCCAACACTTCCAAATAGGTTTGAAGAACATGCAACCCACCCTGGCACTGCTTGTATGAATACATCATAATCCTGAACTTTTAAGGATTAGGCCTGCTCCTTTGAATCCTGTATGTATTCCCTTAGTTGCTGATGGTGTTCCTGATTCTCTTAGATATTCCTTGGCTTGCCAGGATCTCTCCACCCTCTTGATTTATTAAGGTCTTATAAATGCATCAAATAAATATCAATGGGACAGGTTATATCTCATTGATCTAAAATGCCAAGTGGATGTTGAAGTTGACATGATGTGATAAAGAGCAGTGTGAAAGAAGCAAATCAAACAAGCTGATTACACTGATTTCATATTATGTTCAGATAAAAATACAGTTTCTGCCTATAATGAACACTGAAAGAAGAAGAAAATTTAATAGCGCAAATGGACTCTTACCTTATGAATTTCAATAATTATTTAATTCAATCTTAATGGTGATATGTTCATGGTTGGGCAAAATACTTCAAATTTAGTATTTAAATTCATTAGGTTTCGAACGGCTAAATTAATATGTATTTAAAATACTCAAAATGCAGCAAATAAGTTATAATTTTGTATTATAACTTTTCTATTGCAACCATATATTGCAATTGTCAATTACAATAAATTACTAATTAGCAGTCATAAATTTATGAACTATAACTACATATAGGAAGACTTTCAAATATACATTGACAAAAATATGTCTAACTCAAATAAGCGAAATTTTCTTTTAAAACGAGACACGTCAAGGCTTTTAATTATCCCACAACTAGCGCTCTCTGTAGGAATTTAGAATCTTTGTTGCAGCCAATAGAAAGCATACATTATTTTTGTTTATAAACAATAAATTGTCTCTCCCTATTAATATCAATTATATTTGATGAGTTTGGCTAAAGATTTTCTGACTGTAATTTAAAAAAACTATTGGGAATAACTCAGATTCACATAATTTTAAATATAACAGTTTTTATTTTTCATGAGGTTGTCAAAGTTTGTTCCGCGACGTTTCGAGGACATGGATTTTTCCCCCTATTTAGGCTCCAACAAATACTATGTGAACTAGAGAAAATTGAGATTTTTAATGAATGAAACTAGTGGTGCTAAAACACCACGTACTTTCTCGCCCGTATTTTCACCCATAATTACGCGAAAAGTACTCAAATTTTTGAAAAATTGTACATGACCTTATTGCAAAATCTTTATTTAAGGAACAGATTTCATTACGGGGAAAATCTCTATCTTCATAATCGAAGACGCCGAAAAATTTTGAAAATTTTGCAATTTTCGAAAAATCAGAATTTTCAATGAAAATGAAACCTGCACCATTCTCTTAAATGTCCTTTACACCATACAACAACAAAATTTAATCAAAAACGAAGTTTTTTTTTGTTTTGAAAATGACCCTGGGCATGTAAAGTACCCTCCAAAATTAAAATATATTATTTATACGGACGAGCAGACACGTTTTGTCGTCATTTGATTTTTCGGTATCACGGACCTACAAAACGGGTTCTGGCTACACTACGTGTTAAGAGGGGTTTTTGCAAAATTTAGCAACTGGATTTATCCACTTTTTCGTTTTTAAGACCCTGTAATAAGAGTTTTTTGGTTTGTTTGTTGTTTTTTCTGCCGAAAATTCGAACCTTAATTCGAAGAATCTGAAGGAACGAGTTAACAATAAAAATTATTTTAAACAGGCAAATTAAGTTAATGGCAGTTTTTAAATTGATATTTTATTAATAAATCTATCAGACTTTCTCTTCAGTGAATATCTTACGTATTTTAATTTTGAGTGAGATACAGAATTTACAAACTCTGTGTTAATTGTTCTGTAAAAATGTTAAATCGCATTTAATACCGTTATAATCCTCAACCCTTCAATTATCCGACAACAAAAAATGCGTTTATTCCTTATAATGAGAGTCCGGACAAAACTCTTTTTGCCTATTTTATTTCTTCGAATATATTTTTAGGCAACCTACCCCATTATCAATGTTTATATCAGAAATGGCTTTTGCGAGGTTTTTATAATACCTATAAATACTGGTACATATTTTAGAGATAAATGCCCAATCGAGCGTTAAAAGCATATATTGAATTTTCCGTATGTTTAAAATTTTTTGTTCTTTATGTTTTGTTTTCTACAATCGTTTTTGAGGAATTACTCATGGGTAAATTTTTATCAAACAAGTTACAACTGCATAAAATATGCCAGTACGTCTTCCGATCGAGAATCTCTATGCCCTGTGTGTTCTTGCCTATAACGCGGCGAGCAGAGGCACCGCTCATCAGTGATAATCTGGGAGCTTTAGAATACCCAAATTATTTTTCAACAAACTCTGTTGCTAAATGTGCCTTCTCCCACATTTTTTAGTAAATCGTTAAAGAAAATGTTATGTTTTCGACTTATTTTTCCTCGCTTTCTCGGGAGGGAATCAGCAAGGCCGCTAGCTGAGCCAGAGTATATGGGCTAAACGGGGAACCTGCTTGTAAACAGACACGAGCTGGCTCTGTTGCGCATGCGCACAAGGACGCGGGCGCTATCTTTCTCCCTCGCACTCACTGGGCAGAGAGCCTAAGCTCCCAGCCAGCATACGCAGATTTGAACCGCGCTGCACGTCCATGCCCCGGACCCTAATGCAAATTCGCCTCAGCGCCCTAATGTTGTGGAAAATAGGAATGAGCTGTTTGTGTGATCTTTGTTCGTGTTTTCTTCGTTAAACAGTGAATGAAGCAACACATTTAGTGTTACAGAGACCGTCCCACAAACATTGGGGCACTCCCGGAACTTCTAAATGGTTCACGATATTGAAATGCAGTTTTCGTTCAACAATGCGGACTAGACGGAGTGTTCAGCAGGTACGAACTCACTGTGCACTGTCTCCTTTGTGTTAAGAAAGGTAATGAGCACGACTTTCACGCGCGATGTGTTCATACGAGGCTTCTTGGGGAGCGGAGGCACCGTGTTGGGCCACTCCGCGCTCCGCCCCTTTGTTTACGGGTCGAACTCGAAGATCCACTTCTCACCCCCGGTGATAAGAGTCCATTTCCTCGAAGTCCCGACAATGGGAACGAGCTTGCGCGCCAATAACTCTCAGCTGAGGTGGTAATACCTACCCTACATACATAAATTAAGAGTAGCATTTATACGTGCATCTCCAGTATCTGGCGCGATCACGCGAGCGTCTATACAATCAGTTCAACATGCCAAAGCACGTTGTCCTTCCAAAGAGTTTCATATGAAAGACGTCTTGCTTTTCTTTCTTGAAGCCCGCCCGCGGATTTTACAGAAAAAATATTAAAGTCCAACTCGGGACGTTTAAAATGCATGCTCTTTGCTGTTAACTAGTGCCAAGAAATTATTATAAATGATAGATTTCAAAGTTCGGCGCCAAATATGAATTTATTTTGTCTGCCCATGTGCCGACAAGAACACATAATTAAAATATTAACTTGGACAGTGATGAATACAGTTTTTTTTATTTTGCAAGATCAAAGACCAAATATTTTATAAAATTGCTGAAAGAAAGTTGAAAAATCTGATTTAATCTAAAATTTCATATTATATATGTGTTAATGTCTTAATAAACATGATAGACTTTTTACACATACATTATGATTTATATATAACCTACCACCTTTATTGTTTTCATTATATTTCTTGCAATAATGTTAAATGCTTAGAGATGTCTGCAAAAATATGTTCTTAAGCTAACTCTCAAAAACTTGAAGGTAAATGTATTATAAAACGAATTTCTTATGAATTTTTGAAATAAATATAGTATTTAATTTCACTGATGTGAACATTAAACGGGAACATTATTTTGAACATTAAATGGGGACATTTCCAGAATAGTAATCGCAAACGAACGTTTCTAGTGTAACTGTGACCTGCGCAGCTGTCCGACGGTCGGACTACCTATAATGTCACAAATCAGTGTGGAGGCTTTCTATATTCACGGGGTGTTGCTTATAGTCGCATCAGAACAAATGCGACGAATTACATATAGGACAAACCTTGTTTGGCGTTTACTAATGTTCTGTACTGACGAAAATCAATCTCTATATCAATTGTTATTGTTGTAAATATTAACTTAAGTCAAGAAATAAAATGCGTGTTATTTTTAGCATAAATGAAACATTCTTTAAAAGAGAACATCAAGCCAGCTGAACACTACACGTGTACACTACACCCCCTTCCGAGAAAAATCCTGTGTGAATACAGTGTTATAATATTTCCAAATTTCCTCTTATTAAATTATTTCTAATCGGATGAAAATGCGAGAAGTTGAAAATGCATTGAATTGGAAAAGCAGTCGAAGAATAGCCCATTTGAGTGTATGCCTATACGTTTTCAATTATGCACTATCTGCTAGTAAAATTTCATAAAAATTGTCCGACATCGTGAGTGTTGCGTCACAGTAGGCACTACACTTCCCTCTCCTCCACAAGTGTCCCTCTCCTCACGATAACTTGTCTCAGCTTATGAGCTATCGCAAGTGCTCGCGCTCATCTGAGGCCAGTTGGACCGGGCTCAAGTAGATTTCCCGCGTTATCCGAGCTTACCGCCCCGTGCCCTCCCCAATCGCTTCGTCCTAGCGTCGCCCGCCCGGCTTCACCCCACGTCGCCCAATGGCAAGCAAACAAACCCGCCGCCTACGTGCATTACATCGTTTCCAGAAGCAAATGTTGGGATGTAAGCAAACTTAGGGTATTATATTGGAATGTAAACCCCAGTTATGTTTTATCTGTCGCTAAAAAGCTTTGTTGGAAAAATTCGGAATATTTAGTTCCAATAGTTCAAAAGATTTTGTGGAACGTACTCATACATACTGTAACGAATATTGCGTCATCTGCCGGCGCCACCACGAACTAGATGGTATGCACGGATGACGTCATTTCCCGGCGCCTCACGAACTAGATGGTTACGAGATATGCGCGGATTGCGAGATCTGCCGGCGGTCCCCCGAACTAGATGGTCCCAGAGTGTTCGCGATGTTTATGGCAAGTTCAAGAAAATTCTAGGTGGTCCCCAGCCAAGTATAAATACGCGGCGGCCGGTGACCGCGAGTCAGTCTGAAGTGGAAGTATGAGCTGTGAAGTGTGTGTATCGCGGTGAATAGCAGTGCAGTGATTGTGCTCAGTGACGTGAACTGTGGTCAGTGTAATGGACTGTGCGACAGTGCAAAAGAAGTGAACAGTGAAAATAAATAATCAAGAGAAGTGTAGTGTAAATAAATAATCAAGAGAAGTGTAGTGTAAATAAATAATCAAGAGAAGTGTGCCATATAAAGAAATAATCAAGTGAAGACTATCTGTACATAAATCAAGTGTTTTCAGTGGTCGTGTTAAGAAACAAAATAAACTTTTTTGTTAAAATAACATCTGTTTTAATTCACCTCATAGAATCGTAACAATACCATCAATGTTTATATTAAGATGATATTTTGGTTTGATTTGTCTATAAAGAACAAAATGGGATTATTCTGAAGACTTCGGCTAAAATGAATGATAATTTTGCCTAGTTGAATTTATTTTATTGATCAAAAGAAACTTACAAATGTATTCAATTTCTTTTCTACAGAACATTTTTTTGTTGCAAAGATACACACAGGTGGAAATACGTAGAAAACAAATTTCACACGTCTTGAAACACTCTATCTACACTGTTAAAAACAGAAATATTAACTATGAATGAAAAATTAATACTGAAAATGTAATAAGCACTCAGAACAAACTGGTCAACTTGAAGTGAAACGGTACATTTTTAGTTTACCTGTTTTTTTAAGATTATAGATATGCTTGATGTGACACAAATCCTGAGTCTAAAAGTGGATAGAGTGCTCAAAAATTTCACACCTTAGCCTTAGTTATAATTATTATAATTTGTATTACTAATATTTTGAGTTTTTTTATGAAATACTACTAGCATATACAACTAATCTTTTTTTCTGCTAATTAGTTTACTAATAATTGTTTGTGGCCAGTTCCTCCTTTAATTTCAGATGAGTCAGTCGCTTTTGTATTAGCGTTTATCTCAAATCTTGATATCAAATATAATGGAAACTAGTTTGTTAAGTTAATTGTGAACATGGATGAGAGAAGAAATGCTGAGTCAATTACAATTTAACCGGAGTCAGCATTGGTGTTTTTTAAACTAATATTTGGAGCAATTTCACTGCTCTTAGTACATGAGGTATTTTTCTCGCCAGAATTCCACAATATCATATGACAAATAGTAGAGAAATAATATTGACTTTGGTGAAAAATATTTCATATTAAATAATATTAATTTTGTCTGTAATTTTAATTATCTGTTATTTCACTCTAAACATTTATTAATTGTGCATTTGAACAGTAAGGCACAAAGATTCAAGTGTAACCAGTTTTCATAGTAATTAAAATGAACATTAATACGACACCCAACTTCTAGAAGAGCTTGTAAAGGATTTACATCATGTTGTTCAAGACAGAAGTGTCTCATGTTGATTATTAAATAGGAATGGTATACAACTTTATGTTAGGTATAATAGGTATGTTATAAACTTTTTATACATATTTACTTATTTTCATCTATAGTCAATAAATAAAAAAGTTTTAAATATTCATATTTGTAAAAATTCATATATTTAGGCACTTACCAAATTTCAGTGATATTCCATCTGTGGGCATTGATGATCACCTAAATTATAGCATAAGTCTTGAGATATATACATCTACTATACTTTTTTTGTTTATGGATGAGTTATGAATTATGAAAACATAATTTTGTATTGCCACAAAAATACATAACTTTGTCGTCAAGTAAGCTAATAAGCACATAACAGAAACCATCAGAGACGGCTCATGACTTCAAATGTTGGTGGTTCTTACAATTAAGCCAGATTGAACTACCAGCGAACGGTGGTTCCGACAACAAACCCAGCCGTAAGCGAGACACTGTGTACTTGAAAGCATCCAAGATCCTCAAGATTTGTTTATTAATTGACAAAACATAAAAAATGTGTAACGAATGAGGGAGACTTAACGGACATTTTCTTGAGCTCCTGAATATTTACCGCATCCTTTTATTATAAATAATTGAATTAAAAATAAAAGAACCAAAAGCGTGGTTGGCATCGTATTTGAGGACTAGAAATTTTCATTCCTTGGGAATAGAAAACCTTGGCATCGTCAAACGAACTACAGATTTGATTTGATAATATTGTTGTCCAAATAACAATCTCCCGACCATGCTCCTCCCGCAAATAGCAGAAAGAGAGCTCGACAAAACGTGCGCATAGAAAAAGCTACAATCGTTAGTCCAGCAACAAAACGAGAGGTCATCTCTGCATTACTGAACGGATCAAGGGTATCTGAACAAAAATTCTGATCGAGATGGGTTTAAACCTGTCCAATACAATTTAAAGGAACAGGGCGATCTTCCTACCACAGAGGAAGAGCGATATGTTCCGTTCAATGTTCGTTTTTAACTCAAAATATTTGATGAACAACGCTTGTTTAACTATTGAAGTTTATACGTTTTGAAAATAATACCAAATTGTCACTAAAAAGTTTGTATAATGTAATTAGAATGTCTCTCTATGAAGGACCATTAGTTTGCTGCCCCACTTCGCCGCTCTTTGTTCGCTCCTTAAGGGATGTAGCATCTGTCAGGTTGGTAGCGCTAAAGCGATCTGAAGGCCATTCGCATGCTCTGGCTGACGGTCCTGATCCGCCTCCCCAAGACTGTGAGATGTTGATGAACACCATGGAGCTATATCTGTCGTCCTCAGCTGCCAGCCTATAGTTTGTTACCACCTATTCTTTTACCTCGCATCTCGGCGTAAACCACCCGGACTGCAGATGTACGCCCATCAGTCTGTCATAACTGCTTTGCAGTTAATGCAAGAAAATTTTGAAGCGATTGTGACTAAAGAGAGCAATTATTCCACAAACGAAACATATTTTACATTAACTACATTATTACATTCATTTTCGCTATTTAAATACCGAACACTTGTGGTTGTAGCGCAAACCCTCAGCAACCACTGACATGAGTTGCCAGTAGTAAACATTGCAGTTTGAATGATATGAATTGTATAAGATTCAGTTAATTTAAACAAAAAGTTTTTCAGTCATAAAAAGCTGCAAATAATTTTAATTAATGATAATCAAGTATTTTTGAATCTGTACTGTTATATAGCTTTTAATGATTAAGGATTATTTGATTCCCAATGTCCCAACTATTAATTATGTCTGTTGTTCCTAAAAAGTGTTTGTTATTCTCTTCACACATGTTTAATAGAATTTCAGTCACTTTCAAAAACACAACACCTTCCCATGTTGAAATAAAATACCTTTCAATGCCCTGTTGATAAAAAGTCTGTTCATGAGTACAGCTTATAAAACACGTAAACAGATAAAAAGTACAGTAAAAAATAAACATTACTTATTTTATAATTATTTATATTCCTTCATTGGACCCTTTTCCTCTCTTGAATTTGAAAACAAATGTAATATTATCCCTTAAATCATTTGGATGAAAATTAGTCAGTCACGTATGAGGTTACGTTAAACAACAAACTTTGTTGTATCTTCTCAGGCACATAATCAATTCCATTGTGCTTTCTAATAAGTCCATTACAAAAAAATTCTTGTAATTATGTATGAAATATTACAATTTTCCACATGTTCAGACTCGGTTGTATTTTCAAGAAACTTGAAGAGTTATGACTCATTTGAGATGATTTTTTTAATGAATATCATAAAATACTCTTAAAATATTTTGTATGAATAATGTTTTCTTTAGAATATATTAATTGGTTCTGAGTAGAATTTTGTATTGCACGTCATCCCATTCAGGTCTTCTCATATACCTCGTAGAAGGTTGGACCACTACAGGAGAATACACGTTTTCGACTGAAAAAATAAATGTTAAATTTTCATTAATAGACATACTAGCATTATGGTGGATCAGAGAACAGAATACACGATCCACATTACCCTTCTTTGCGTTCGCGCAGTAGGGTAATTAAATAGATAAACTAATGCCCTGCAGCGGGATAAATGATGCAGAGCAAAATGCACAAAATGTTTTTTTTTAGCAGCATGCTTATTGTTCAAGAACAAATAAAATAATCTCTTAAAACTCTGCAATATATTAAATATTTTCAGGAAAACATTCTTCTCAAATACTTCAATAGCATAGTATAGTATATACGGATTCACAGTTCACCAGTTCTTTAGAAAACAATATCAAAAAAGTTGCTATTCCATAACGCATCACGGCAAAGAAAATATTTATTGGCGGGCGGTCTTTTTCTTGGATCCTTACTGCTCAATGTGTCGTAAGCAGTGGAGCATTCTCGTAGTGAGAATAGGAGGAATATCACAATCAAATATTTGCATTTTTCAGTCGAAATCGGAACTGTTTCATTGTATTTGGATTTTCCGGGTATCTAACAAAACCGTAGACACCTCTCACACGGTCGGAGGCTGCGTAGTTTCATTTCAATTTCTGCGCGCATTGGAAATTAGTAATCAAGATTTTTGGTTGTATAGTAAATTTACAGCAAGTGGCACGAGTCGCTACTGCAATATACTTGATCATTTACCGCGATCTTAATCACGATATAAAATTGGTGATTGCCGCAGAAATATTGTAGAATTCCAATACGATAAAAGAGAAAAATCGCGTTTTCTTTAATTTTGTTTTAAAATTTCCGGTTTTACACGTTATATAAAAAGAAAAGTTCCATGACCCGCAGTGAGCTTTGTAGTAGCCTTTAGCAGTTCTATATGACTTGAAGAATGAGGAGAAGCAATGCTCAAGGTGTCAGCCGTGACGTACCTTCTTTTCGCCGGGTGCATCCCTGCTGTTGGACTGGCCGCTCTGACTGCGGCTCTTGGCCTCGTCCGCGTCCGCCTCCGCCACCCCCGACGCTGTCGACGCCACCGACGCCGACGCCGCCGACGCCGCCGACGCCGACGCGGGCTTCTTGCGTCGGAAGGCGCTGAAGAAGCGCGCCACCCTGCCCTCTGTGGCGACGCACAAAGGACGCTCAGTTGGCGCACGAAATGCGCTGGTTGGTTGGACCACCCTCCCTAGACGGGTGGCCTTGGGAATTTCGAATTTGGTATCGCTCTAAGCCGGGCCTGCCCAACGAGCCGGATTCAGAGCCTCGTGATACGGAAAATGTCCTCCCTCCCCCCTCTCTTTTTTCCCGGCTGCATGTCGCGTCGCAACGCATTGGCATAGCAACTGCATCGTTTCTTTTACGAATTGAGGAGCGTTCACTGAGTCTCCGAGATCAAACAAAGAGAACGTACTGAAAATCCTGTAAACGAAAACAGAAGACAAGGAAGAAAGTCTTCATTGACTAAGAACATGAATATTCTCGGGTTCCTTATATGATAATTAGTAATACGAAAACAAGAAAGTAATTTCTGCCTGGAAATAAAACGGAATAATTTAATGTTAAATGCGTCATGTTAAATGGATTGTGGCGTTTGCCTCAATCAAGCTAATTGTGTCAGAACTGACGAAAAATTGCTCGTGGCCTCGGGGACCCTAAGGTTAAGGCCGCTCTTTTGTGTAGGCCTGATCTAGAGACTAACACCCCCGTTACCAACAAACATGGACTCCCACGTTCGCCACTGACACTGACAAAACTCACAAGGAAAGTATTTACTATCGAACAAACATGCTTGAAATATTAGTTACTCGTGTTGAACCATTTCGTAACTATGAATGGTGTCGTTCTTCTGCAAAACTTTGCATTCACTAGGTGTAATTGCAGAGATCATTGATTAGGAAAACCCTAAGATTTAAAGAAAAGTTCAAGAGGCTGGCATTTAGCGAAGTTTTAGTCATAATTTTGTTTCCTTGTGAATAACATTCATAGTTGGGTAAGTTCAGTGCGGATTTTCTACCCTTCGGAAATGCATCCTCACGAAGTCATGGGCTGTCCGCACCTAGGGTTGAATGGCGTTTAGGAAAGACGTTTACACAGCGAGCTGCCAAATAAAAGGCGATTCACTTTTCTGTTGTGGACTATTTTGTGTTTTCTTACTAAGCAGTTTGATATCTGAATTTCCAATTGTGTGAATTTCCAATTGCGAGAAAAAAGTTATAAAAGGATTAATTTTCTCACTCCCAAAACGAAATAATATATTCGAAGTTTATAGTAAAATGAATGAAAATTGAACGCGTCAAAAAACACAACAAGAAAGAAGATACACTTAATCAGGTAAAATGAAATCGTATACGGAACTTTGCCAATTATTTTGACAACCAATTAAAGTTTTGAATTACATAAGTCCATGTAATTTTCCATTTAATATAATGTTTTCTGTTGCTTCTATGCCAATGTTTTCTTCTGCCTTTGAAAGCAAAGGGAAGCTAAACAATGCAAGTGCATCGAACGCAAACCATCACAAACAAAAACAAATTAAGCACAGAAAAAAGTTTTGTTTGGGCATGATATTTTAATACATTTCGAACACTTTTCATGTTTTTATTTTCGAGTGAAGACCATTAATGTTCCCGCGTTACATTTAAAGAATAATTAAAAATACTTGACTGCAGAGCAGTAACTTGCAACGAGAGAGCCCTGGGACCATGAGCTTAGAGTGCCCTTGAGTGAGGGGAAAAATGTATTTTTTTTTACATTGATGGATTCATTTTCAACTAGTATTGCCACAGAATGGCCAAGATTTTCTCGTATTAGTTAGTTTTCTCATCTCTTTGGTCTGGTCTAGCTTTTCGGTTTTCCCCGCTCTTACTGTCCCATTCTGTCGCACCACTAGTACAAGAACGTATACGTACTTAGTATATAAGGAGTAATTTACGTAGTATAGAGAAAGTTGGTATGTAATGCTGCGGAAAATCGATTTCAAGACTTTAACTGAAATATTCGTTTTGGAATCGCCTGAACTCGGAAAAGTTGGTTTTTACAAAACGTCTCTTCATCAGTGACTGTATACTCGTCCGTCTGTGAACAACTTTAGAGCTTAAACTATTCCTAGGATTTTTTTCATTCTCGATCCATTTGTTTCGACTCAAGGGCCTACGATATTAAAAATAATTTAAAATTTTGGGTGATGCTTCTGGAATATTTTCAAAATTTTCTCATAAATGGATTCAGTTTTTATTTTCTCGTCTTTGCTTCGTAAGAAGATAAAGTATTGTAATCGTGTGCCGGAAAACGATGAATTTTCGAATTACAATTCATCCTCTTCTTATGAAGTTAGGACGAGAAACTAAAAGTTGTTCGATTGGGAGAAATAATAAAGAGAGGATTATCATAAGTTGCCCCTGGCCGCGATGAATCTGGTGACGGCCCTGTCTGACTGGTTGCGTTTGAATTTCCTTTGCTCCCTTGCGATGTCTGGACAGTTTTTTATTTTATTTTTTGAAATTTATTGTACCTGAACAGCAAATAAACCACTTTACAGGTTTGAATGGTAAAGGGTTACAAACGATAGAACCAATTCCATCTAAAAAATATTTACTTTCTCGTATACGTACGTATATACGGAGTAATATACGTAGTATAAAAGAAAGTTATGTAATGCTGCGCGAAAAACCGGCGGGCCTGCTTCGGGCGAGCCCCCTTTCGAATTGCCAGGCCCTCACATCGAAAATGTGGATAAATACAGTTGCTAAATTAAGGAAACAAAATCCCCCAACACGTGGAGTAGCCAGAATCCCCGTTTTATGGGTCCTTGATGACGACAAACCAATTGAAAGCAAAACATCCGTCTGTCTGTCGTATGTGAACAAACCTAGCGCCTAAACCACCCGTACGATCTTTTCCAAATAGAAGAAACCCCTGTCCATCTGGCTCTAGTTGAAGCCTTGAAATTTTGAGAAACATTCTTTAAAATTTGGAGGTACTTTACATGAAGCCACCCGGACATTTTCAAAATTTTCTCAAAAACGGCCCCAAAATTTTTCCTTAAATTTCTTGTCAGAATAGAGTTTAATACATTTATAAAGGTGGCGTAGGTCCTATTTTCACAGTTAGCACTGAATTTTCGAAAATTGCAAAAGTTTGAATTTTTTCGGCATCTTCCTACAACTATAAAATTGAAGGCACAGATTTTTCCATCAAAAGAAATTTGTTCATAAATTGTTCATTAATATCATGTACACGTTTTCGAAAATTTTAGTAGTTTTTTTTGCAATAGAGCGTGCAATATTTGCAATTTTAAAAAAGTACAAAAACATGATATTCTCCAAAATGGCTCCAAATTATTTCTTCAAATTTTTACGAGTATTGCTAATTTCACTCTTTAAAATGACGTAAACTTGATTTTGGTGTATTATTTTGGTTTTTCAAAAATTACACATGTATTTTTTTTTTTTTTGAAATATCTCTCACACACATTTCCATCGATTTGTATACATTATTACATTTGTGAGTGGAAGTGCTTGAAAGGACTTGAAATGAAGTTTTTCGAAAACTCAATGGATTACTGTGAAAAAGGGCGTTAAATTTTGCATTTACAGTAATGCTTAATCGCCATTGTCTTAAAAAGGGCTTCAACATTTTCAATGAAAATTTCAATTTTTGGACAAGATTTTACTCTTCTTTAATATTCTTGAAGTAATATTTCGGTTCTACTATTAACTTACCGAAAAGTTGAAAAAACGTCAAGAAAATGTACTTTCGGTGACGATGGCAGCTGGCCAGAGAATGGAGGAAGACCTTAAAGCCAGTCCACGCTAAGGAAACTAGAAAAAATTGCTACGAAAAAGTCTGTGCAATTTTGCAGCACGTCTAGTTTGTGATTTTTTTCTTATATACTAAGTTTTAGTTTCTATGTTCAATTCTCTCTGGGACTTTAATTGGAGATAAAGCGTTAATTGACGTTCGGAGGTATTTATTTTGTAATACTTGAATTTATTTTCGGTTTGTGGGCGCAGCGCCGTCTCAAACACGACAACTGTGTGTTAGCGATGGTCTTAATGAGGTATTATAAACATGCAGGGTTATGTAAGTTCGAAACGCCGATTTACGGGTTATTCGAGGATATAGATTGGCGAGTGCAGCATGAGTTTTGTTAAGCCGATGGATAATGTGGGGATTCCACGAAAGATGAATGTCTAGCCGTGCTCCTAAGTATTTTTTTGTATACTATCATTATAAACGACCCCTTTCGATACCCCGAATCGTGCATAATCCAGTATTTTATCGCACGCTACATGACGTCATCGTCATTATTAAACGCGACATGACGTCATCACACATTCAGCCAATAGTAGCGGAAGAATCGTGGGGAGGTAGAAGAAGACGGAACAGCCGACCACCGTTTTCTCGCACGGATGTCAACAATGCCATCTTGAATTTGATTTCCAGAGGGCGTTGGATGTCAAGCACCCGAGACGTCAGAAGAAAGTTGTTTCGCGAAATTAAGTTTGATTCTCTTGTAAATTTATAATGCTGTTACAAATGCTTATTTAGTTACAAATTTATAATGCTGTTACAAACAAATAGCGTATGCAACTCGTTTATAATGTTGCTTTATTGCATTCGTACAAATTTGAAAACTCGCTCCTAACGTCGCTCGTTTTCAAAACATGTACTCATGCAATAAAGCTTAACATTATAAACTAATTGCATAAACTACTACTATCTGGTCCGTGAGTGGTTATTGTCTGCATTGCGAAAAGGGCGTGCTGCAATGCCTCCCCTGCGTAGGAGTTTGCACGCCGTGCCACGGAAAGAAATACCTACGTTTCTTTTCCTCGGGTTCCACAGCGACGTCATCGTTGTCTTTTTCGTCTTCCTCGTTATCTTCTTTGTCTGCGAGCATCTCTTCAATTTCATCAGCTTCTTTCAGATCTTCTTGAAAGTCGTTGTCCAGGCGTTCTGTTTCGTTCGACAATGAATCCTGTAACAAATGTAAAGATATTTTATAATCCCAAACGGTTTAAACAGTGATGTGTCGAATGGAACCGGCAACCCATTCCTGTCCTTTGCCCTATAATTACTTAGTCCAGATGAAATTAAATGCGTTCCCAAACCGTGAATATAAAATGAAACTTGCCTTTTTGAAGAAGAGTTTTTGGACAGCATGAAAATTAATAGAGAAAACCTCCAATAACGTGAGAACATAATTACTATTTAGCGTTTAATGTGATGAGAGTGTTTTGCTTCTGAGATGTTAAGTAAATGGATATTGCCCCCAATTGTAACGGTTGTGTACTACCATATTACTAAACTACTAAGATGGCACATGGTTCGCACTTTCTATTTCGCTTCACGTTCACTGCCACTGCCGCTTTAATTTGGAACAGTTGCCATTAACCGCTTCTCACCGTTTACCACACATTTTACAGGACTCGATAAACCTCGTATAAATATCTTATTTCGTACTTCCACAACGTAACGCTAAAGCTTGCGCATGTGTTTGCAAATTTAACCTTTTTTGTCATCTCTCTATTTATTGATAAGATTTATTTTCGTCAAAATGAAGTAAAAATTGTATATGACGCATGGAGGTGATGTAGAATCTGCATGCGTTTTCTTGGGCTCCAGAATCGCTTCGTACCTTTTAACCATAAATAGAAGAATGATGAATACAGGCACCAAAGAAACGTGGTTTGCAATATTTGAAAACTAGATAGTTTCGCTCCCAAGCTATAGAAAACGTTTTTACATCGATGGACGACCTACATATTTGATTATTTAAGTATTGCTAAACTAATATCGACCCTCATCCCCGGCTCTACTCTTACCAAAAGTAGCAAAAAGAGAGCTCAACAAAAGGTGCCCATAATGGTGCAACATTTATGTCCAGAAGCGAAACAAGGTACCATCTCATCATTTGCTTAATAATTCACGGAAAATGGGCGAAAACCTGATCAAGATTTGGCTAATTTACTGCTGAAGTATATAACTTGTTACAGGCTATTTTGTCTTTATAAAATTATAAATGTTAAGTATAGAATCATACATCATATTTAAAATAAATATTATTTTTATTTGTGAAAGAATTGCCTTTAATTGTATAAAAGACAGTTATGCAAGAAAATATTTTCCTTGGCCTTCGAACTTGATTTTAATTGCTTTATCTCACCTGACAATATGTTGTTAAGAAACCTACCAAGGGCCAATTGAAAATTGTTCTTTTTCAATGGCGCATGTGATTGGATACACTTTATACTCAAAGATTCGCTTCCTGTACTAGATTCTTATGTAACCGTTGTGAAACCTGTTTAAGCGTTAACTTTTTAAGGTCGCTTTTTAACTACTGTCATGTAGCGACCACTGTGATAGTTTACAGTGCACCACACGTAAGGACAACACGAGCACACACAAACATTCATGACCGAGGCGGCAAACGAACCCGCGACCCTTCGAGGCGAGGCAGCTACGGCCCTACAGCCTTAGATGCTTGGCTACCCAGCCCGCCCGGCCACTACTGGTTAAGGCAATAATTAACTTTATAAACAAGAAGAGGCTTCTAAATAGAGGTTGTGAGAATATGGACAGGGAACTTGGGTCGCAACTTTACATTTTTCAGTTATGTTAATTATGGGTATGTTCTCATCCTTTTATTTACAAAATTCCGAAAGATTTTATTGCTGGTGCCACCGCAAATCATACACAGTCATTCAATTCCCCGTTTTGCACTGCTTCAGATCATTTATTTCTTCCTATTCATACATGTGATTCCCAACTAGGCTTAAAGTGTCAATCCACATCCTGAGATAACTTCAGAGTATGCACGATTCTCATACCTTTATTTAAATTATTTTTATATAACATTCAGGAGATTTTGCCGATTGCGTCCGTGATTGAAATATATTATGCATGAGTAGTGGCTAATGTTACCTGAAACATAAATTAATTCTTCCTAGAGATGAGCAAATCTAGATACCACTGTTGCAGGTAATCTCAGAATGAATCCCAATATAGGAAGGAAACTAATCAACAATGTCTACAATTTAAAAATCACACCGTCTTCAGAAAGAGTTACGGTTCAAGCTTCTAAAGTCATCAGAAAGTCGTTACCGTCTAATTCAGATTAATAAATGTGCTAGGTCACTAAACACGGTGGCAACCAACTGCTGAAGGGGGGATATGAGGCACACTCAAAAGGTAAATTCCCCTATGGTAGGTCGTCAACAAACAGATATCATAATTTCATGAAAACATTATTGTAACAGATAAAGCACATATTGCACAATATTCACACATCACCACGAGAATTGAGTCATTTGACATACCTTGAGATCAACATCATATTTCATCATACTGACATCATTAACATCATACCTTGAGATCAACCCCCCCATCCCGATAGAGTTTTGTCCAGTTTCCCTGATCCATTGAGCAAATGCTGAGATGGCCCCTTGATTTGCTTCTGGACGTAAATGTAGCTTCACTATGCGCACGTTTTGTTGAGCTTTCCTTTTGCTTTTAGTGGTAGCAGAGCTTACAGTAAGTTTCTATTTTGTTAGCAATACAGAAAAATCAAATCTGTTCGTTCATTTACCGTTAAAAGTAAGTTTTCTGTACTTCGGCAACGAAAATATCTAGTTTTTGAAATGTTAATCTCTCGCTTTTTTAAATGTATTATTATTATTATTATTATTATTATTATTATTATTATTATTATTATTAGTATTATTATTACTATTATTTTTTCATCTTTCCCCTATTAATAGTAAAGTTGTTTGAGATGGGATTCTGAAACTTAAGAAAGCGTGCGCAGATAATTTTCTCATACAGTTCTAGTGATACGTCACATACAGTTCTTGACTAAATAAATAAATAAAACATTTGTAACTCTGTTTCATAGAAGTCTGCCGCCTGGGATATGTATTAGTGACTCCAGGCCACTGTGACACGCGTAATGCTGACCGAACAGGATATTCTTGAGGCGAAAGAGGAGCCGATCTCGTGATCTCGCCCCCGGAGATTTCTATCTTTTCATTTCCATGAAATTGTGGTTTATTTTTATTGACGACCTAGGGAAACTTACTTTCTAGCCGCATTTACATGCGTCTTAAGCCTGTTTTACACGGTCATTTTATTATCATTTTTCTGCACTGAAAATGGATGGAAAAGGGACGTTACGCGCTACTGCTTTGGTTGGGATCGAAACTGGAGGATCGAGAACGTGCGTTTTCGACCGATCATGGTACTGATGGGAAAAAATAGTAAAACATTGAAAAAGAAATTAGAACTCGAGAAAATCTTTAACGTAGTTTTATAAGATGTGATACAGTTGTCTGATACTTCGTAAAATTTTCAATAAATTTTGAACTTTAAATAGTTAATTATAATCATTACTTATAATGTGGGACTACGAAATGAATAAATTGACTCTAATATTAAAATAAGTTCTACTGAAATTTATATTTATTATTTTGTGTATTTAACTTCAAGTAATTTTATTAATCACTAACTTAACACAATTTTTTCAGCGATTTAAACTCACCGTGGAAATAATATTATTTGATAACTAAATACTTTTACTTTAGACTATTATTTAAAATATATTTGCAATAAATGTTCTAGTTTAAACGTATTTTTTGTTATTTGTTGAAATAAAATTATTATTATTTACCCCTTGTAATGCAGGGTTACAGAAGGTTAGGACTCCTGTCCATTAGCCATTTTGGCATTCGTTTTCCCCACTTCCGGGTTCTCTGTAAATTAACGGGTCACAGAAGATCTTATAACATGATTTCTGGAAATGGGAGAAGATGGCGTGGCAAGCATCATGCTTCATGTGCATATTTTCCCCATTATTTACTGTTAATAAAGCCATTAAATATTGGTACTCAATTTGAAAGGAGGTTGAGTGAACCTCGGGATTGCCCTGAATAGGATACATCCGGATAAAAATCCTCACACACCGGACAAACACTCACAACTGGGTCCCTCGGGTTAGCAGACGCGTGTTGAAATAAAATAACTCATATAGTTTCTTGATAGAGCTTTCCCATTTTTTTATTTTTTTGTGGGGGGGGGGCACGTTTTAGCATTGCTCGAGCCTCAAAATTGTCTAGCTCTGTCACTGAGTACATTATTTATATCTCACTACATAATCACTTGACATTACCATTCAACACATTAAAATTCTCTCGAAACTGTGCAGAAGGAATAAATTGCAGGAAATGCGAAGCAAATCAGAGACAATTCCAAAAACAGATGCCAGGTGCGCGGTAGTTAAACTGGATGAAATCTGTACCAAAAAATAAGCGTGCGTAACTTTTTCGTACAAATTACATTCAGTCTAGTTTAAACGTAATTTTTGTTATTTGTTAAAATAAAATTATTATTATTTACCATGGTCCATAACTGTTCTGAACCGATGAAAATTAATGAAAAAACGACCGTGTCAAACGGGCTTTATAGAAAACTCGACCGGTTCTACGAAAAAAAAAAATGGGCGTTCGTGAGGGTGCCCGCTTAATGGAGGTCGTCGTGTGCACCCTCAAGCGGCCGTTGCAGGCGGCGAGCGCACCTCGTCCGCGGCGGTGGCCGAGAGGGCCTCGTCGTTGCCGTTCACGTCCATGGACTGGATGCTGCCGCGCTCCACGCGCGTCGACGTCTCGTCCCCGCACTCGCTCCGCGCTGCGTTGTTGTTGACGACGACGGCCGGCGACAGCTGCGACACCCGCGAATACTTTCTCTCTTCGTCCTGAAAGCGCCGTTTGCGCATCTATACTCTCTTGTTTTGTTAGATTGGAGATTAGACATCGGATGTTTAGGGAAATGCCTATTTTTTTCTAGAGAACTTATTTTTTTTATCTAGGGCTTTTATCCAGCCGGTTACCCTTTACGCCCCGATGGAACGCATATTTGAGCATACACTAGACACCAACACACTTGCGGGATCCTCTGATCTGGAGTCAGCAGAACGCGAGGCCCTCCGCGACAACACATACTTACAAAGTCAAAGGGACAAACAACCATGCCCAAGGTGGGACTCGAACCCGCGACCCTTCGGACCGAAGCGCTGAGTCGGTACTCGCTCTTAGCCACCTCAGCCATCCAGGTCGGCTAGAGAACTTATTTAAATGCTGATAATATATGTCCACGAATCACGACAAATGATGACATATGACGAAGTTTTATAATGCTTATTTTTGCTTATTTTAGCATAAATGCCTATTTTTTTGCATAAATACCTTTTTTAGGACTTTTTGCCTTTTATTTATTATATTTAAATACAATGCTAAGATACCGGAAAATCGGCGTTGGTCCAACGTGACCATTCATTACGAAACCTTCAATTCACGTCTTGAAATTTACAATTACTAGAGAATTCCTGAAAATGTACCAACTGATTTTTCTCCATTTCCCTATCTTATAAATACTAGCCATGAGCTGAGAACATGGACGATTGACAATACACCGAGGCAACCGAAATCTTAAGTGGAAATAAATATAAATTCCCAGAAGGTTTCAGTGTTGCTAGTGTTGGACTGCTAAAATATATGCCAGTCACATCGTTCAAATATCCTTCTTCGCATTCAAACTGATTTTGTCTCCCAGTCGTCGCAAATTTGAAATTGTGATCCTTGAAAAGTTTCAGGCAATATGTAATGTATGTATGTACAGGTTAATGGAAACTATTTTTTTACTTTAACTACTTATAACTACTTTTACGAACTGTATTTGTGCATTTGAGTTTACAAAATAATATAGACAAAAAATACAATTTTTCCATATTATTGTGTATGTAATTTATGACAGTACCTTTTTTCTACTTATTCTTGACTTTTTCAATGCCTTGTTAGGCGCCTAAAAGACGATTTTTAGTGCCTAAACATCCGATGTCTAATGATGATATTCCACTGAAAAAACAATCTTGTTGCTCCTTAAGTAAATTATATTTTGTTATTAATTGAACTTAATTTTAAATTAATGACTGAAGTGGTTTGAAAATTAAACAATCATTCATTTTTTCTGCAAAATAGTTTTTAAACTTATTTAAAAAATATCTGATTTATGTTAATTTAAAAATATTTTTCGACGCGAACAAAAAATTCAAATTTTTAAGCTCTTGATCTGCATCAATGTTACGTATTCTATGAGGGTAATGACCGTTAGTTTAATTTTTCTACAGCAGCATTGTGGGATCAAATGTCCGACACATGTGTGGTCGGAATTATTAACGTCCATTGGTAATCCTAATTACCACTTAACAGTCATACTTTCTGTATGGGGATACCACGATTTGAGTGGAATGTGCAAGTTCTTCCCTCTCCTAGAACAAGCACCGAGACTCGCGTGCCTCGACACGGAAGCGTGAGGATAAGGAATGGAATAGGTTTAGTGAAATTAGCCCCCATAAGTAAATCACTGACATTCTGGATTTGGAGACTGGGACCTACTAAATTACACCCCTATACCCCTGCTAAATTACCCCCCTATACCCGCCCGCTACCGAGGGGGAACCCTGACAAATTTCTGATTGTGTGAAGTTCGAAAACTTCGCTGAACTTCCTTTGCTGCGCGATCATATAGTGATCATACAGAGAAGGTTGTTAGCATAGACTTTGTCAGTTTTTATGGATTGACAAACTTTTTATTTTGGGGGGAGGGATCTCACAAATGTTTCTCTAAGGCCGCATAAATTCTATGGGCGGCCTTGCTCTATGGCAAACATTCTAATTAATTTGACAGCCGAGACTAACAGAGTTGTGCTGCTTCTGATGATGATGGTGTTAGTAAGAACTATTTGCTTCACAAAAAATAAGTGTTACAGGATCATTATCAGATAAATTGTAGGTGTCAAAAGTACCATGAATATTGGACTGAGAGTTTGTGAATGGTCTCGTTGTCGTTCCGATCTCTCTTCGAAGAGGTGAGCGAGAATCATGGAGTGACAGCCTCCACATGCAGCCTAAACAGAAAATTAGTTTCAAATAGAGGAAAACCATGTTTGAATCACAGAAACAACCAAGTGCATTTTATACATAAAAAGTAATGTAATAAAAGTATAAAAGCTTTTTAAAATATACTCGCTTGTGACTACGATATTTGCAACAATACTTACTTTCTGTACTATGTAATCCGCAAATCTTTGCGCTCGAGAAGGAATCGTTATTGTCTTCTCCTCGATGTCTTCGTTGCAGAGCTTTCCGTATCTGCCTTCCCCACACACGTACAAATCGCCTTCCTCTGCGAGGAAATTAATGATGTTGCACTTTATAATGTAACATTGATCTATTCACAATAGTTTAGGGGAAAGGGCAATTACAAACGGTACCTGTGATGAACGTCGAATGATTTTCTCCACAGCTGACAGAGGCCACATTGTAATCGGCCAAAGAATCCACTGGCGTGGGCAATATACTTTGATTCACTTCGGATCCAAGACCGAGTTGCCCATGTGAATTATTACCGAAAGCAAATACTTTTCCACTCCCTGACAAAGAAATATGAATGGTAATGAAATAGTTAAAGAGTTTCTTATTTGTAAACTTTCATTTTCTGTTAACTCGCAATGAATGGCGCTAGTAGAACAAAAGTGAAAGAATGAAAATGTTGTTCATGACCTTTCGAACATCACCTATTTGAATTTCAAAAAAGTGACGTAATATTTTTGATGTTTGTGTAAATCATTCAGGTTTTTTTGTAGCAAAGCTAGCTCAAGTGCCCCGCGTAGCCCAGGTATTTATCACAATAATTTATTAAACACGAAGATGAATAATTCATATTGAATATATATCATATTGAATATATATCATCATATTGAATTATTCAATATATACTCGCCCTTCGGTGGGGCCTACGATTCAATATATTGTCCTCCACGTCCTTCCCCGCCCTGCTCTTCCAAGCTACGCTCTCCCCACTCTACCTCACCCTGCAAAGCCGCGCCCAGCCCACCCGCCGCCCTGCCCCCCGCCATGCCGGCCGCTCTGCCCGCCGCCCCGCTCGCCGCCCCGCCCGCCCCGCCCGCCCCGCCCGCCCCGCACTGATCCAGCCTTGCTCCACCCCACCCTTCTTACATCCAGCCTTCTTACAACCTTTCCTAAGATAATATTTCACTTCATTCTCGCGTGTGTTATGTTTTTTAACACATTAAAGATTTAATGCATCAAAATAATATCATATACTAGTATATGAGGAAATTAAAATAAGCATATTTAAAGGTATTATATTACAAAATATTTATATTTAACATAAAATAATTTTAGATGAAAATATGTATGTGTTTGAACATTTTATTTTTCTATATGATTTATAGACTTAAATGTGGATTTGTTGTAAATAACTTATTGTAAAGTTAAGATTATCAGAGAGATTATTAGTGAGTATTTATTTATGTTGTATCTCTAAAATAATTGTACAAAATAATGCAGGAGGGAAGGGGGAAACTGGCCATGCTTTTTAGGAAACGCGAGTTGCTGTCAGCCAAGACGTGAACTGTAAAAATAATCGAGATGGTGCCCTGAATTCAGGCAACCCTCTATATACAATACATTTTATTTGTTCACATTAATTTTGCCGACGGCGGAAAGAGGAACTAATGCTATATACGCACTTAAGCGTACTGCCGCCGATCTCCTCGCATCCATGCACGCATGAAAGGAGAGAAGGATGTAACTTGCTGTGTGCAGAGCTGACTTGGAAGTTGGCGCGAGCGAACGAGACGGTGCGCGCTCTATATTATAGTATCCGGATCAGCCAGGCTCCACCAGACAACCAGCCACCGGAGCGAGTCTGGGGCAGCTGCGGCGATCGGTATAGAATGGACGGCCTGGTGCCCGGGAAGACAGAATAGTTGGTAACTGACACTGTGTGCCCTTAGAGACTTATTGTAACCGTTACGCTGACCACGCCAAGTGTTCGTTTATTCCATTGGATATTTGTCGAATGAGCTACGAACTGGAACATCTTCTGGTAATACGGCGAACGGCTAAGGTACCGCTTGAACGGCTAAGCTAACTTGGTACTTTCTTTACTGGCAAGTGGTAGACCTTGCATTTTTATTGTATGATTGATTAACGACTTTTGAATTTTAGCGCTGTAAAAATGCAATAAACTGCTTTTGTAGAAACATCTGTCTACCTACTTTTTCCGACATTTCACAACTGTGAATGATGCTCAGAAGATAGTGCAGTAGAATGAACAGTTTGAATGTTCTCAAAAAATCATGAAGGGAAACAGAAATATAATGTTCTCCGGAAGAAAAAAGTAAGGAATTATTTCCACGAACAGTTTTCTTTAATATTGGAAATGTCTCATTTCGTTCCTTTCTGCGTAAAGGAAAAAAATTGCTGTATTGAACAGGAAATGAACAAAAAAATAGAAATTACTGATAATCGATTTATAATGGCTCCAATCTACTTTTACTAAGTTATCTTTTGGTGCTGAATTCAGATCACAGATTTGTGCAACCCCACTGTCCTCCTGAACTGTGCAGCTCTGGTTCAAGAAAGGACACCAAAACGCCCTCCTCCTTCCACTTCAGCTCGCGAACGATCCTGATGTAAACAAAGCCACGTCCCATATCACTCGAGGGTATTTGGAGCACGTGCATTTGTTTGCATAAGGGCCATTCTGACGCGCGTGCGTGGGAGCGTACTTGCGAGCGCGAGCGTGTGAGTGCCGCCGCACGCGACCGCCGCCAGGGGCTCCCCCAGCAGCACGCGTGACGGCGTGCAGGCGCCGGCCACGCTGTCCGGCAGCCCCAGCTTCCCGTGCTCTCCCTCGCCGCACGTGTACAGCTCGCCCTCGGCTGCAACACACACACACATACACACCGCTTCACCCTCGTTCAGTTGAAGCGCCTGCAAAACAAATCACTGCGTGTAGAACTGACTGTATATACTTCATTCTCTCCGGAGGAGAATTCTAGTGGCCGACTGCTCTGATCGGTAGTTTTCCGTGGTTTCTCCGATCAACCCCAGGCGAATGCCGGAGCAGTACCTTACCAAACGGGCTACGGACTGCGCGCGATCTTCCCTTCCTCTTCATTGTCCTATCCTTTCCCCTTACATACGCACTTACACTAACATGCATTAAACTACCACACACGCCGGGAGACCGGTCGGGAGCTTAGAGCTTCTCCCGGCTGGGGCGGTGCCCCGCTGGTGGGAGAGTTCTAGTTAGAGGGAAACCCCATTAGCCGACAGTAGGTCGGCGCTGGATCTCGCCATCCAGCAGGGCAAGATCACCGCCATCTCCCGAGTAAAAACATGCACAACACTAACGGGACTAATGACCAAAGCAGTTGACGCGCCCGGAAACACGAAGAAAATCAATCAAACTCCACTAGTAACTTTGATGTGTGGTGCGAAACGTGCTGCAGCCATCAGTGGGGAACCTGGACGTCCCAGCGTTGAGGGCGAGCGAGCTCACCTGTGACCATAGCCGTGTGGTAGTAGCCACAGCTGATGTGGACGACGTTGTGGCTAAAGGGCAGCAGTTGCGGGAAGGGCACCGTCTCGTGGTCATTGTCCAGGCCCAGCTGCCCATCGGCGTTGCTGCCCCACACGAACACGCGCCCGCTCTCTGCGCCCGCACGGACCCAGCAAAGAGAAAGCAAACATCAAAACAAAAAAAAACAAACAAAACAAAACAAAAAGTGAGAAAGTTTCGCATTTCTCCTTTACTGTGAAAAATATTAGACCTAGTCGCTATGTCGATATATCGTATTTCAAAACATTTTACATTAAATAAATCAATCCATAGCATTACATTTTAATTGTGCATAGAAGTGCGATAAACATTTTTTGCCATTCTTTACTGCTATTCGTTTTTTATATACTTCAATGATTATTATTATTATTATTATTATTATTATTATTATTATTATTATTATTATACATTGTTTTTCTCAGTATTCACCGGATTTTTATGTGACTTTGTGTCGGGTTAATAACCAAGACACAGATCAATTCATATTTCGTCGCAATTTAGGAATTTTCGAACAATCCTGCGTGTGTTTAAGATGGTCGATTTTTGCAAAATTTTATAGGTATATTTTGGTTTTTGAATAAGTTCCAGATTTTTATGGATGTTATTTGGTATAACTCCTGTGCACGAAATGACCAGAGCAACAATATGAACTTTTTGGAAATGCCATAGTGCCTTGACTTCAGCTGCTAGTTCTGTATTCTTTGTTATTTTTTCTGCATGTGCTGTTTGGCGATTTGCTGTTTGTGGAACAGTTATGTCAATAACGGTTGAGTTATGAACTAGAAAGTTATGAACAATAACTATGCCAAGTTATTGTTACGTTTAGAGGTAAACGTGTACTGAAGATATACTAATTTATGTATGTTCGTGTAATACTAAAATAATTCTGCGCAACCCAAAAGGGGTCCAGTCAGAAATTATTTTATTTTATTGCATTATATTGGTTGACAGTGTTGCATTCTTGGGGGTGCTTTTATGCTACACCATGATCTCACCTACAATCAAGTTTAAAATTAAAACTTATCTACTATAACAATATTTTAACTAGCACGAAAGCTTTCACTGTTTTTGAAGTTATCTGCCTATTCCGGCTCATTTTGTGAGTTTATTTACAATAGATTAAAATTAAAACTTATCTACTATAACAATAATTTAACTAACACGAACGCTTTCACTGTTTTTGAAGTCGTCTGTCTTTTCCGGCTCATTTTGTGAGTTTATTTACAATAGATTAAAATTAAAACTTATCTACTATAACAATAATTTAACTAACACGAACGCTTTCACTGTTTTTGAAGTCGTCTGTCTTTTCCGGCTCATTTTGTGAGTTTATTTACAATAGATTAAAATTAAAACTTATCTACTATAACAATAATTTAACTAACACGAACGCTTTCACTGTTTTTGAAGTCGTCTGTCTTTTCCGGCTCATTTTGTGAGTTTATTTACAATAGATTAAAATTAAAACTTATCTACTATAACAATAATTTAACTAACACGAACGCTTTCACTGTTTTTGAAGTCGTCTGTCTTTTCCGGCTCATTTTGTGAGTTTATTTACAATAGATTAAAATTAAAACTTATCTACTATAACAATAATTTAACTAACACGAACGCTTTCACTGTTTTTGAAGTCGTCTGTCTTTTCCGGCTCATTTTGTGAGTTTATTTACAATAGATTAAAATTAAAACTTATCTACTATAACAATAATTTAACTAACACGAACGCTTTCACTGTTTTTGAAGTCGTCTGTCTTTTCCGGCTCATTTTGTGAGTTTATTTACAATAGATTAAAATTAAAACTTATCTACTATAACAATAATTTAACTAACACGAACGCTTTCACTGTTTTTGAAGTTGTCTGTCTTTTTCGGCTCATTTTATGAGTTTATTTACAATAGATTAAAATTAAAACTTATCTACTATAACAATAATTTAACTAACACGAACGCTTTCACTGTTTTTGAAGTCGTCTGTCTTTTCCGGCTCATTTTGTGAGTTTATTTACAATAGATTAAAATTAAAACTTATCTACTATAACAATAATTTAACTAACACGAACGCTTTCACTGTTTTTGAAGTTGTCTGTCTTTTTCGGCTCATTTTATGAGTTTATTTACAATAGATTAAAATTAAAACTTATCTACTATAACAATGATTTAACTAACACGAACGCTTTCACTGTTTTTGAAGTCGTCTGTCTTTTCCGGCTCATTTTGTGAGTTTATTTACCATAGATTAGAAAGAAAAGTCTGAGCAGAACTCTACTGCGGGAGCCATTGAAGAGTTCCGCACCTGTGAGCGCGGCGGAGTGCAGGCAGCCGGCGGAGAGCTGGCAGACGGCGTCGCCCGCGTAGTCCAGCAGCTGCGTGGGCACGGCGCGGTCGATGCAGTCGCCGACGCCCAGCTGCCCGTCGCTGTTGCTGCCCCACGCCCACACCTGCCCCGACTCTGCGCACGCACACACGCGCACGCGCGCGCGCTCAGAGGCTGAGAAGCCGCTGACACGGGGGAGGAGAGGAAGAACCACGGGCAATGCACGCTTAACAGAAACGCTATTGTTATAACTAGGGAACGGATTTTCATGTAAATACATATTTTTACAGGGATAAGATACCTGCATTCACTAATATTTTTTACACTTAACACGACATTCTGAACTAATTGGAACCATTTTTATTTTACATATTTTTACATATTTTGGTATAATTACATATTTTTACATATTTTATCTATAGCTACATATTTTGTTACATTTTAATATATTTATAGGTCGAAAATGAACACTTCACTTGTGATGTTTGAAATATATGTTACTTGAAAACTTAGTTATTGAAATACTTAAAAAATACGCAATGCGCTTGTATTAACGCCGGGCAAACGCTATTAATTGCCAAACTTATCTCCCCTCGCACCACTGCTTCTTGGAAACAGCGTAGTCGGGATCAACGATGAGCGGATGTAGTATGTGAAGCAGAAGGAACTTCAACCACATGCTTACTCCTGTTTCATAGACCCCATGCGTAACTCGATTAAAAAATATCAGATCATTGTCTTATCCCTTTTTTGGAGTTGGGGTGGGAGTATGCTCCCTTTACCCCCCTCCCCTTCTATCACAGACTACACGGTACTATTCACTTGAGCTCCGGCTCCTCGTAAACAACATTGTATTTAATAAGAAAGTTTTATGTTTCGGAAGAAACTAGCGAATAATTGCTTCTGTAGATGTAAAACTTTCATTCAGCCTCTCTGAATCCATGTAAAGTTCTGATCGGCAACGTACTCTGCTCGCAAAACGCTTGAAGAATGGAATTGTAAACATTATAACGAATATTTATTTCACATATTTCCTATTTTTTCTTACATATTTTTGAAAAAATAAGTACATATATATCTACATATTTTGCTTTTTTTTTATTACAATAAAGTCCATTCCCTAGTTATAACGTATTATTATTACGTACAGCAAGGTTCTCGACAGCCGTTCGGTGTGCTTATTCGACATATCTAGTGTACTGACACCGCAAATGATGCAGTCGTAATTCTCTGCGGTGCACTATCGTCTCCCACGTCTATTAGGGCGTTTCCTACCTAGTGCTTTTCAACCCGCTCCAGATTCGCCACTGTCAGAGGCCCAGGTTGAGCCGAGAGAGATGATCTTTTAATTTAAAGGATAATTGTTGTCGTGGACCCCACTCGTTCGGGGCTGGAGAGTAGTGTTGGTGAAAATAACGTTGGACCGCAGTTGTCTCGCGATTAAGAGAGAGAGAGAGAGAGAGAGAGAGAGAGAGAGAGAGAGAGAGAGAGGGAGGGGGAGAGAGAGAGAGGGAGAGAGAGAGAGAGCGAGAGAGAGAGAGAGAGAGAGAGAGAGGGAGAAAGGTGGAATACTGAGAACGAGATCAGGTTGAAACTTGATGTGTCGTCTGTTCTCTCTGTTGGCTAAAAGGAGTCCTGGCATATCTTTAATAACTCTTTTAAAAAGTATTTTCACAGAAACAACTAAAATTTTTAAACGATTGAATTAATTTGTGACCTTTGTAAAACAACAAATCAACATCTATTACAGTACATAATCGTTCATTACGATGAATAGACTTTTGAGCCTGTTTCTCTACTCTTTCAAAGATTGGTATTAGCCTGTTACTAACTTGCGCCGTGTTGGTGCATTCGCCTGCTCAAGTCGCCCTACTTGGGTTTTTCTAACGTGGCGGTTGAGGGTAGTATCTCCAAGATGGAATTCGGCACGACTTTTTGAGTCATTCTCAGTCCTGCCGCTAGAGTCGCTTGATCTGCAGCACTGCTTGATGCAGTCGCGATCATGCGACATCTTGAGGCAGGACTAAGAAAGACGCAAAAAGTCGTGCAGAATTCCATCGTGGAGATACTACCCTCAGCCACTACGTTAGAAAAACCCAAGTATTGTGAAGCCGCATTTAAAGGAAATTTGTTCACATTTTTTCAAATATTCGGTTCCATAATGGTAAAATATTTCACTCTATTCTTACGAGAAGTTTAAAGAAAATGTATAGATTGAAATTTTGAAAATGTCCCAGAGTCTTCATGTAAAGTAACCCCAAAATTTAAAGAATGTTTTTCAAAATTGCGAATCTGGCGAAAATTGTTCTGAATCGGGCAACATCGACCGGGGAATATTAATTTTGGGAAAATCATGCTAACAGGCGTGTTGTTCACATATGGACGAACGGGCGTTTTGAAAACACTTTTTCGACTTCAGGGGACACTAAAACGTGTATTTTCGTTGATATCTCGAAATAGATTTTCCACAGAAATACGTAACTACGTATGTTATTACTCTGTATACACCTACATATTCGAGAAAGTAATAATTCGGTCAGCTATTTTCTTGCTAGTAATTGAGTTCGGATATAGTTGACTCAGACCGACATCTAGCGGAGAAAGTGAGAATCAAATCCTAGGCGCAATTAGGGGACCACCCGCGAGGTGTGCTTGCTCGATAAAGGTCCCCAGACCCGCGTCGGGGAAACGCCTCCAAGGAAGCCAGGGTCGGAAAACACGGATGTGGAACAACAGACTAAGGACAATCTACACGCTAATAGTTCCATACGATAAATAAATAATTCGTATGCATTCTAAAATTGTCTGCGTCTTAAGTCTCCGTTGTATGTTTTTTAGGAACCTGTTTCCTGCAGTCGTTAGGAATTCATGAGCCTACCTGTGCCCACTATGGTGTGCGCCCTTCCACAAGCCACGTGCGTCGCTTTTTCCGGTTTCAGCGCTGAAAGACAAAGCATTTTATTACCACACCACTTCATTATCACAATGCGCACTCACATGTAACGCTGAATGAACTTTGAAAATTCCTTCATGAAATATTTTGTTGCGGAATCCTACATGAAAATGCAGAAAACATTACCATAATTTTGCCTTTCTGTGGACATTAATACGGTGAAGAAAATCTTTGGAAACTGAATAAAGAATCTACGCGATATCGCGCTTCCATAGGAGCACGCAGGGACCAGACCTTTGTTTTAATAGGGGAGCACAGAGGCAAACACATTTTTTATGTTCCTACTTAAAAATATATTACAAATCGCGGTGAGGACACTTGATTTTACTTTCTCGTATACGCACGTATATACGAAGTAAAATACGTCGTATAGAGAAAATTACATAACGCTGCGGATACTCTACTTCAACGGTAATCTTTTCAGCTAGGTCGAATTCAACTGCTGTCTGGAGGAGAATTCTAGCGGCCGGCTGCTCTGATCGGTAGTTTTCCGTGTTTTTTCCGATCAACACCAGGCGAATGCCGGAGCAGTACCCTACCAAACGGGCCACGGACCGCGCGCGATCTGTCCTTCCTCGTCCTTGTCCTATCCTCTCCCCTTACACACACACTTACACTAACATGCACTACACTACCACATATTTCGGGAGACCGGTCGGGAGCTTAGAGCTTGTCCCGGCTGGCGGTGCCCCGCTGGTGGGAGAGTCCAGGTTAGGGGGAAGCCCCACTAGCCGACGGTAGGTCGGCGCCGGATCTCGCCATCCAGCGGGGAAAGATCACCGCCATCTCCCGAGAAAAAACATGCACTACACTAACGAACTAATGACCGTATTAGTTGACGCGCCCGGAAACACGAAAAAATCAAATCAAATCAAATTCAACGGTGATGCACGACTTGGAGTCCTCTGATATCGAAAAAGTGTTTTTATTTTAAAACGTCCTTCTGCCTGAACATCTATCCGTTTGTGAACAGCTCCAGCACCTAAACTATTTCAAGGATTTGTATCAAAGATTGGTGAAAATTTCCAGAACAATCTAGCCTGACTTGAAGACCTGCGATTTTGAAACGAATTCTTCAAATTTTAGAGGTACTTTGCACGAAGTCCCTGGGACACATTCAAAAATTGTCTCATAATGGCTCTAAGTTTTTTCCTTAAATTTCTTGTAATAATAGACTGAAATATACTGATAAATATGGCATAGTTTCGAATATTTTTAGAATAGAATATTTAAGACCTATGTCTGTTTACTTTCTCACCTTGTAAGAAGAGAAAGTATTGTAATCGTACGCCAGAAAACGGAGAAATTTTCTACAAAAATCTTTTTGCCGAGCGCTGGTAACGAAAAACTGGATAAATCTGTTATAAATGTTATATATGTGTGTGTGTATATATACTATAATTACATCCTACAATACAGAGTTGTCCGACTGACGGCTCGCAGTGCCATTTATTGAGGTTCGCAAAAGATTATTAGTCGAAAGTAAAGGCCCCTTTCATCCATGTCGAGCGAGAATATTGGGTGCCTAGCGCACACCCCCTGCCGGGGTCAACACAGTTCTATATAAAAATTGATTAGGTTTATTGTTAAGGTTTTTTTTTTCTAGTGAATTCAGAAATTCAAAATCTTCCCAATGTGTTTCACTGCGTCATATACGGCCTGATATCACGCATGGTTCCATTCTGCACCCCCCCCCCCCATATTAGACCAGCCGGGCAAAGTCCCGAGATCAAGAGTACGGGGAATCAGGTGTGGGGCGCCCGAGTAATGAAAATGTAGCACGTCACCCTATTGATGGTTTTAGGCGCGGCCCGTGAGGCCTAGGAAGTTGGACACCCCTAATCTAATACGGTCAGAATCCCTGTTCTGTCTGTCTGCCCGTCAGTCTATTACTATTTACGTCAAAACCGTTTAGACGATTTTTTCCAAAATTCATATTTCTCTAGCGATTTAAAGGACCTCGAGGCACTCTGAGTTTAAAATTTTTTTGAATTTTGGACACGGATACTTAACTGAAGTTTCAGAAAAAAATCAAAATTTTCTCAGAAGTGGCACCAGATTGTTAGATTAAACGTTGGCCTTGAATAGCGAAAAAAATTCTCAGAAATGATTTGGGTTTCATATTTTGTTGAAATCCCGAACTTTTTTCAAAAATTTCAAAATATATAAACCAATATATAAATATTTAAGATATATTTTTTATTTTAATAAAATTGACTGGTTAAAGACAGATCTTGAAATAAGATCAGGAACAATTATTCGAAAATAAGAGTGGCTTTAGAGTAATATCGTGATAACGGCACTTTTTAAATTTTTAAACAATTTTTTTGAAAAGGCACCGAATTTTTCTTTAAAACTTTTCTTTTCTATCAGAGACCTATGCAAAAATTGGTGCTGGTTCCATTTTCGGCGAACTCTTTGTATTTTCAAAACTTTGTTGGTTGGTTAGTAATTCCGGGCGCTAACAGCTTACTTCATTAGTCCCGTAAGTGTAGTACATGCTATTTCCTCATGAGATGGCAGTGATCTTCCTCCGTTGGATGGCGAGATCCGGCGCCGACCTACCGTCGGCTAGCGGGCTTTCCCCTTAACCAGGACTCTCCCACCAGCGGGGCTCCACCCCAGCCGGGACAAGCTCTAAGCTCCCGACCGATCTCCCGGAATATGTGGTAGTGTAGTGCGTATTAATGTAAGTGTATGTGTAAGGGGAAGAGGATAGGACAAGGAAGAGGCAGGAAAGATCGCGCGCGGTCCTTGGCCCGTTTGTTAGGATACTGCTCCGGCATTCGCCTGGTATTGATAGGAGAAACCACGGAAAACTACCGATCAGAGCAGCCGGCCGCTAGAGTTCTTCTCTAGACAGCGACTGAATTCGACCCAGCTGAAAAGCTAGTGTGGAAAATCCTGCCGCTGTTAGGACTCGAACATAGGACCTCCCGGTCAGAGGTGCTGCATGACATCAATTGCACTGAGTTACCGCTCCCGGTCGAAACTTGCAAAAAGTTCAAAAATACAATATTGAAGATATTGATTTTTGTCTTATATGATATCTGTTGAAAAAAAGCAGTTCTTTAAAGAGAGCCATGCATATTTTTCGTAAAAAAAATGTAATTTTCAAGTACTTTCTGCTTGAAGGTAATTGAAATTACAAAAAAATTTTCAAATACCGTTCAATTTTTTTTCATTGAATAGAACCATGGAACAATAGATCTACCCTTTTACAAATTTCACTTCCTTGCTTGACTGGAAGTTTGTTTTCTAGCAGCAGTCTTCCAAAGTACTTTTTCCATTTATTGATGATGATGTTTGATAATGTGATATTGTTTTTTCATTCGTTTTAATAGATGTAATTAATTTCCGGGCTTCTGAGCTCCGTGCTCCACCTATGAATTGTTCTATATAATCGCATTTATCCTGCCCCAATTTATTCTTCCCTGATAACACTTCTTGTTTTATTTCTTTACTTATTGTTTTGTACTGTAATCTAGTTTAATTTTTTTGTCAAAAAAGACATTTGAAATACAACTCTTTTTTCCTTTTAATCTTTTCTTCTAGACTTGCGTTCACCAATAGTGTTTCGGTTTTTATTTTTCAAGTACCGATAGCTTCCTCTGCAGCTTGGCGAATGCATTCTTTTGTGTGTTTATATTCTTTTTCTACTGGCCTGTGCTTTACCAATAGTTTAACTTCAAGTCCTTTTCTGTAACATGACTGAGATTCTTAGCGGTGTGATGTTTTACGTGTGCAGGGTGCTGGCCTACAGCACAGCCCCCAAGTCTGGAGTACCGGAACTTTTCTTTCAGAGGTTTCCATCCCTTAGGCTGATTGCATCTATCATTGCTTAAGGAGTACAGCTTACCCCTGATCCACTCTTTAGGGATGACTTAATTCCCAAGGTTAGCACCGGGAGCGGTAGCTCAGTGCATCAACTGATGTCACTGCAGAGCCTCTGACCGGGTTCAAGTCACTACGGCGGCAGAATTTTCGACACTAGCTTTTCAGCTAGGTCGAATTAGAGCAGAATTCTAGGAGAATCTAGAGGAGAATTCTAGAGACCGGCTGCTCTGATAGGTAGTTTTCCGTGATTTCTCCGATTAACACCCTAACAAATGGATCACGGACCACGCGGGATATTTCCTTCCTCTTCTTTGTCCTATCCTCTCCCCTTACACACACACACACACACACACACACACACACACACACACACACTAACATGCACTACACTACCACACATTTCGGGAGACGGTTGGGAGCTTAGAGCTTGTCCCGGCTGAGGCGGTGCCCTGGTGGTGGGAGATACCTGGTTGAGGGAAATCCCGTTAGCCGACGGTAGGTCGGCGCCGGATCTCGCCATCCTTTGGGGGAAGATCAAAGTTTCCTCCAGCTAAAAAACATGAACTACACGTACGGGACTAATGACCTAAGCTGTTGACGCGCCCGGAATCACTAACTAACCAACCAACCAAGGTTAGTGAACCCCCCCCCCCTGTCGGATCACCCGCCATTCGAAACCTAATAGCGTCGGGGTGAGAAACAAACAAGAGTTCGCCAAGGGAGGCCTATATGATAGATAAAAGCATTATGGCACAAGTAAGTTCAAGATGTCATAATGGTAGATGAGGGAACCACAACGACATGAACACGTCGTTACGAGGGAAAGGACAAAATTGTAGAAAATAATGGACGGTTAAGATTGGAATGGATAGGATGTTGTAGGACAGAACTTAGTCTGGCTCCTCAGTTTTTGTCTGTCTGACATGGGTGACTCTACCAGTAGCCATGCGTATAAAAAAGCATGCTATACCGCAGGCTTCCACTCACTGAAGCACGCAAGCCTCCCCGCCCGCACAGTCAGTGCTACTTCGAGGCGGTGCCCCCAGGAAACTTGTTTATTTTATGAATGTCATTTTCATTGTATAAAAATTTTAGTTATTTTCGTGAAATTTGGACAATAATAAAAAAAATTGAAAACTAAATTTTCTCAAGAGCCCATCAAACTTTTTTCTTCAAAACTTTTGCCGCGGTAAAGCTAAATACACTGTATATGAATATGTAAATGCCACTTTTTTCAAAAATACACAAATATTATGTTATTCCACAAATGTAATATCATTGATATCTCACGTTTCTCGAAAACTCAAAACTTTTCTGAGAAAATGAGGTCAATATTCCTCATTTTCAGAAAAAACACGAACAAAGTGTTCTCAAAAACCCCTCGAAATGTTTTCTTTAAACGATTTGTATGAATAATGCTAAATGCACTGAATAATATGATTTGTCATTTTTATTTATTATTTTCATAGTTCAAAATTACATAAATGTTTTTTTAATAGATCTCAGGGAGTTAATATTTTCATTACGGAGTTTTTTTGTACATAATTGTATTTGTGAGTAAAAGTTTTTCAAATTAATTCCAATGAAGTTTCTCGAAAACTCAAAATTTTTCTGTGAAAATGAGCTCAAAATTCCCCATTTTCAGAAACGCTCAAACAGCATTTTCTCAAAAGCGGCTTTATTTTTCAAAGAAAATTTGCATATAAGGTCAGTTTAATACAATCTTCTTTTCCTTTTTCTGTCCTACCATTAGGGGATGGAAAAATTGTGAAAATGTGAAAAATTATTGAAGAGGAAGGAACAGATTGCAGCTGGGAGAAGAGGGAGGAGACCGAAAAACTAGTCCAAACTAAAGAGATTAGAAAACTAACGAGTAAGAACAAGTCTGTAGCACCACTACTTCACTCTGAATTGAAATCTTGAGGGAAGAATGCACATTTTTTGTTGTTTTTTCGACAATATTTCTAAACTGTGCTTACATAGCGTTAGAACTAGACATCTTCGTTCTTCTTTTCAGTATCACGCATGTGCTCCGTCGTAAAGGCTACAAAAATGAAAAAAAAGGGGAAAAAAGTTTTTGAATTTTCAAGTAGGAGTCCGCAACTCAAATTTTTACACGTTTTTGATATTTTAAACTTAATATAGTAAAAATGTGAAGTAAATAAGACAGTGTTTGCTTACACAATATTGGCTGAAAGAACGGTAATTTTACAATAAATAGGAAATTATAATACTAATACTACTAATAATAAGGTAACGAGTTAATGCTTACACTTGACACAGCTGGGTTTCGTGACTACGTTCCTGTGTCCGAGGCCCAGTTGTCCGTAATCATTGTTGCCGAACATAAACACTCTCCCCTTCTCTGCAACAGATGAAAAACGAGCGGATGAATATCTATATCATGCCAAAACACAAAAAAATTGCCTTTTTAAATCCAAGTAACCACGTGAAAGGAATATGATAAATGGGCATTCTATTTGAGTGTGCTTAGCAATCTAACAAAAATTCGTAGAATTTCAGTGTCGCCACCCATGCATGTAATGGCGTTTTAAAAAGTCACTCCGTGAAATAATCAAATGCAGTAGAATCTGGCGTGAATTCATCGGTTTCAAATTAATTTATGTATTTGCTTAGTTTTGTTTATTACTTTCTCGCATACTACTTACGCAGTATAGATAAAATATTGTAATGCTGCAGGGAAAATATCGATTTTTTTACAGAAAAACTCATATTTTGTCTCATATTGCTAGAAACTGGATTTTTATGTAATTACATATTTTTTGTCTTTCTACTTACCGTTCTCAAACTTGTAAACTGGGCGAATCGGCCCCGTCCTAACACAATATTCAATTTTTTCTTTACATATTTTTACATATTTGATACTATATTACATATTTTACATATTTTGCTATTTTCACAAAACATTTTTTATTATATTAATTTTCTTCAATTTTATTACGTACTTTTTATGAAAACAAAAAAATCAGCATTTTTCCCTACATTATTATTGCGTGCTGTCTCCTCCAGGTATCCAGTGTGAAGACGCGTGATGTTCTCACAGTCCCGCGGGTCTGCTTAATTTATGTCAGGGGCGGAAAGTGCGCGTCAGTGACTGACCCGACTCATCTTTAGGTGTGGAAAGTATCACTCACGCCACGATTCGAGACCTTTAACCTTAATTTTGGAGAAACATTGGCGATCGCCGACGTTTAACATTCAATGAGGGCGTTTCACTGTGCATTGGTTTGCTGGTCGTAGATATCCCTAGTTTGTTTGTGCGATATCTTGTATTGTGTCTAGTCTGGCTGTAAAACTCCAGTCCTGAATAGCAATATATGAAGCTTTTACTACCGATGGAAATGTTGTGTGGTGCAAAAGTGCATTAATTTATGCTCTCCAAATGATTTTTAAGACGTTTGTATTATTTTTAAAATTTGTTTAGGACTTTTTTTATAAGTGTAATTTTGTATTATGTAAATGTGTTTTATAATAAGTTAATTTTAATATTACATATTTTATCCGATTTTACATATTTATTACATATTCTTACTGTTTTCATTACATATTTATATACATATTTTGACGTTTCATATTACATATTTTTTCGGTCTCTACTGCCGAGTCCTGGTCACGATAAAGTGAATAAATCTTGTTCCTACGTGTAGTAAATTAGTTCTTCTAAAACGTTCTACCGCCAGAATCCACATTTTGTGGAACCTGGATATCGAAAAATTGGATTATGGCAAAAGGTCTGTTCGTCCGCCTGCCCGTCCGCCTGTCCGTCCGCCTGTCCGTCCGCCTGTCCGTCCGCCTGTCCGTCCACCTGTCCGTCCGCCTGTCCGTCCGCCTGTCCGTCCGCCTGTCCGTCGTTCTTCCGGTCGTCTGTCCGTTCGTCCATCTATCCGTCCGTCCGTCTGTCTGTCCGTTCGTCTGTGAACAATCATAGTGGCTAAACCCTAAGCAAGATTTTCCCCAAAATTGATATACCATGATCGATTTGTCTAATGACGAGTCTCCTTGTATTTGAAGTAGATATTTCGAATCTTGGGGATACTTTACATAAGCCTACAACATTTTCAAAATTTGTTCCAATTTTTATCTTTAAATTCTTTCCTCGATAGCCAAAAAACGCCATGTGAAATGGTGTAAGTCCCATTTTCGTTGAACTCCTTGATGTTTGGAATGTTGCAAAAGTTCAAAAATTTTATCGGAGTCTTCCTATAACTACTACAATGAAGATAGCATTTCTTGAAAGAATAGAGTGACGAGTAAAGGCAGGCGTAGGTCCGACTTTTACTGTCAAGTCTGTAATTTCGAAAATTGCAAAACTCTGAAATTTTTACGGCGACTTCCTACAATTACAAAATTGAAGAGAGAGATTTTTACTTAAAATGAATTTTATTCTACTTGACTTTTTTCTTTCGTTATTAACATGACGTGTATTTTTTGAAATTTTTACTTTTCCTTCAATATTGCGTGCAATGTGTGCAATATTAAAAAAAATCGAAAACAAGAATTTCTCGAAATATTTTCTTTAAACTTTTGGTTGGATTGGTGTCAAAAGTACTCTATAAGATGTCATAAACACCATTCTCCATTACTTTTTGTTTTTTTAATTACAACAATGTTTTTTTTCTTTTTCTCATGTTACTATTTACATTAGCGGCGATTGGCTCACATTTTTACATTTATATATCTTAAATGCAATAACATTCTTCAAATGATATCTTATATAGTTTCTCGAAATTTTCCTGTGAAAATTAGCTCAACATTCCACATTTTCAGAGACGCCCAAACGTCACTTTCACGAAAACAACTCCAATTCTTTTCTGCAAATTTTTCGTACGGATAGTGCTGAATGCATTGTTTAAAATGACATAAAATTAATTTTGCTGCATTATTTTGTTGTTTTTTTTCAAAAATTTCGCAAATTTATTTTTACTTTCTCACCTTGCGAATTCTTTGTAAGAAGAGAAAGTTATATAATCGTGTGCCGGAAAACGGCGATTGAAGGATGAGATTTTTCCTACAAATGAAATTTGTTGTACGTAAATATCTCTTTTATTAAAGTCATGCAGTTTTTTTGAAAATTTTAGTAGTTTTGTGCAATAGTACAAACAATACGTGCAATTTAAAAAATAACAAAACCAAGATTTCCTCATAAGCAGCTCCAAATATTTTCTTTAAATTTTTGGTAGGTATAGTACCAAATGCACCATATCCGATGACAAACACCATATTGCTCTATTCTTTTTTTTTCAAACGTTACAAAAAGGTAATTTTTTTGACTTGTCTCTCACGTTGGAAATATTTACACTAGAGGCGATTTCTTTACTTTATTAGATTTATGAAAAAATGTGCTTTAAATGTCAAATAATGTTTCTCTAAAACTCAATAGTTTTCTGTTAAAATGAGCTCAAATTCCGCATTTTCAGAAACCCTCAAACGTCATTTTCTCAAAAATGGCTCCAAAGTTTTTCTTCAAATTTTTCCAATGGTTAGTGCTAATTGCATTCTTTCATATGACGTAAAGTTCATTTTTGTATATTCTTTTGTTTTTTTCAAAAATGACAAAAATGTATTTTTTAAGTATTTTTCTTGCCATTAATGTGCACATTTCCATCGATTTGTAAACATTATTAAAGTTGTGAGTGGAAGTTCTTCAAATTACTTCAAATGAAGTTTTTCCAAAACTCAATAGATTCTTGTGAAAAATAGCTTCAAATTTCGCATTTGCAGTAAAGCTTATCGCCGTTTTCTTAAAGACGGCTCCACATTGTTCAATGAAAATTTCTATTTAAGACAAAGTTTTAGCCTTCTTTAATATTCTTAAAATAATATTTCGATTCTACTGTTTGGATACCGAGAAGTTGAGAAAATGTCAAAAAAGCATACATTGGGTGGCGATAGATGGCAACTGACAAGAAGGAAAGGCAAGAGTGTACAGTATCTGTCCACACCAAGGAAATTATAAACCTTCACTACGAGAAAGTCTGTGCCGTTCTGTAGCACCTTTAGTTACTTTCTCGAATATGCAAGTATTTACGGGGTGTAACGTAGTGTAAGGAAATTATGTAATGCTGCGGAAAATCGATTTTGAGATTTCAACGGAAATACATGTTTTGGGGCCCCTGACACCGAAAAAGTTTTTTTTTTAACGTCCGTCCGTCTCTCTGCCCGTCCGTCTGTCCGTTTGTGAACACTACTAGCGCCTAAACCATGCGAAGGATTTTTTCAAAATTGAAGAAACCCCTGTCCATCTGGCTATAGTTGAAGTTTTGAAATTTTGAAAAACATTCTCTAAAATTTGGGGGAACTTTGTATTAAGCCCCTGGACACTCAAAATTTTCTCCAAAACTGCTGCAAATTTTTTCTTTAAATTTATGGTAAGAATAGAGTAAAATACACTTAAAAACGTGGCATAGATCCGATTTAGAAGGTTAACTCTCAATTTTCGAAAATAGCGAAAGTTTGAATTTTTCAGCGTTTTCCTGCAACTATGAAATAGAAGATAGAGATTTTTCCTTCAAATGAAATTTGTTATCCATAAACACTTCTTTAATAAAAGTGAAATAGATTTTTTAAAACATTTTAGTACTTTTCGTGCAATAGTGCCTGCAATATTTGCAATTTTAAAAAATTCCAAAACAATATTTTCTCAAACACGGCTCCAATTTTTTCTTTCAGGTAGTGGTAGTACCAAATGTACCCTATACGACGACATAAACACCGCATTGTTCTATTCTTTTGCTTTTTAAAAATTAAAAAAGTGTAATTTTTTTGACAACTCTCACATCGGTAATATGTGCATTAGAAGCGATTTCTTCACATTGTTATATTTATGAGTACATGTGCTTTAAATGATGTTCTATTGAGTTTCTCAAAATCTCAATAGTTTTCTGTGAAAACTAGCTGAAAATTCCGCCTTTTCAGAAAATCTCAATCGCCATTTTCTCGAAAACGACTTGAAATTTTTTCTTCAAACTTTTTGGACGTGTAGTGTTAATTGTACTGTTTAAGGTGGTATAAAGTTATTTTTGCTCTAATATTTTGTTTTTTAAAAAAATACATAAATGTAACTTTTTCGAAAAATCCCTCACGCCGCGAATATGCACATTTTCCACATTTTGTGTACATTATTGAATTTGTGAGCAGATGTGCTTCAAATGACGTCCATTCAAGATTTTCGAAAACTCGAAAGATTTCTGTGAAAAAGAGATTCAAATTTCGTATTTACAATAACGTCTAAATGTATTTTTCTTAAAAATTGCTCCATATTTCTAAACTAAATTTTTCATGGTTGATGAGGATTTACTCTTCTATAATGTTCTTAAAGTAATATTTCGGTTTTTCTATTAGAAATTGAAATATTGAGATATCAAAAAATTTACTTTGGACGGCGATAGATGGCAGCTGGCAAGAGGATGGGGCAAAACCGTAAAGCCAGTTCACACCCAGGAATTTAGAAAACTTTAGTACGTGAAAGTCTGTAGCACCACTAGTTACTTTCTTGTTCACGTATGAATACGGAATAACATACATAGTATAAAGAAAGGTATGTAATGCTGCGAAAAATCGATTTTTGAGATTTCAACGGAAATACACGTTTTGGGGTCCCGTGATACCGAAAAAGTGTTTGTTTTTTTTTGTTTTTTCAAAACGTCCATCCGTCCGTCCGTCTGTGAACAGCACTAGAGCTTAAACCATGCATACGATATTTTCCAAATTGTAAAACCCCGGTCCATGTGACCCTTGTTGAAGCTTTGAAATTTTGAAAACCATCCTTTAAAATTTGGGAGTACTTTATATGAAGTCCCCCGGACATTTTCAAAATTTTCTCAAAAACAGCTGCAAATTTTTTTCTTTAAATTTCTTGTAAGAAAAGAGTAAAATACACCAATGATGGTGGCATAGGTCCGATTTTCACTGTTAACTCGGATTATCGAAAATTTCAAAAGTTTAAATTATTTCCGGCGTAATCCTACAACTACAAAATTAAAGATAGACATTTTTTCCTTCAAATGAAATTTGTTGTTTAAAATCAGTTCTTTTAATAAGGACATACACATTTTTTAAATCATTTGAAGCACTTGTACCCAGAAATGTAACAATGTGTAAAAGACATCGGTGATGTAAATATCAATGATATGAGAGATATTTAAGCAAAACACATTTTTGTAACAAAACTAAGCTAAGGCTAAATACAAAAATGTTCTTAAATTTACGATTTGAATTTTTTTAGCGAATTTTTGTAGCGACTCTTCCTCGAATGATGATTTTTTATTATTCATGGTGAATTGTATTCATTTTTTCATTCCTGATTATGAATGAATGTAATCATACATAAATGCAATATTAATGTATTACATGATTGTAATGATGTATTCACAATGGTTTATACGAATTGGTGTGTACGAAAAGGCCGAATGATATCGAACCTGAAAAATAAGTTATTTTTTAACAAACTCTATGATCGTGATGTGCTGAGCCGATATCTGAGCGTGAGTGGTAAGAAAAATGCGTTGATTGCTTTTTTCTGTGAAGAAATTGTGGTCATAGCCAGATGCACGCATCACTAAAGAAGGTTGGCGCGAATAGCCTGAAAGATTTTGGGCCTGCAGCCACCGGGACTGCCGAGTAAGGAGTGGTGCATCGAGCAGGCGCAACTCGGACAGACCAAATAGTATATAAGATAGTAGCGGAACCCGGCAAACGTTGTTCTGCCCTTTATCTCCCTCTTTCTATTTCCCTCTCCCTTTCTCTCTTCGGCTCTTCTCCGTCTCAGTCTTTCTGACTCGGTCTCTGTTTCTCTATCTCTGTCTCCGTCCCTCTCATTCACATTTAGTTGCGGATTCTGCACGCCTCTGAGCGGGTGAGGTAATATTGAGAAGCGCCGAACCAGCAAAAATGTAATAGAATGTTCAAGAAGATCTCGTCCTGCAGATTACGGTGTGAGACACGTCTCTTTGAGGTCTTCTGCCTCAATATTTTAGTTTTTAATGTCCTAGAACTCTTCGTTTAGGAGTTATTTAACGACATAGATTAAAAAATGCTAGTGTGTTGCGGTTTGCTGGTGATTTTCACATGAATATTTAGTTTTGTTCTGCAGCGCCATCTAGGGAAATTACAAAGAAATTAATAGCACATTAACCTGGGTATATATATATATATATATATATATATATATATATATATATATATATATATATATATCAGGGTTGTCCAACTGGCGTCCTGTGGTGCCATTTATTGTGGCCCGCGAAATGTTCTATTACTAGTAATAGAAGATATTTGTGGAGCCTACGCTGTTATGGCGGGTGGCAACACAGTTGGCACAGCTACCACCGCCGCAAGCCGAACCCTGGAGGATGAGACGCTTTAAAAGGCGGTCTACTTCACTTCAGCGGACGGCGTGATCGGTGGCACCCTCACCCGGAGCCTTCATGCATTTAACTGCCGAGTAGAGTCCCGCACCCGGGCCATTCAAAATCCCACTTATATTTATATTAAAATCAAGATACTTGTAATTACGCATGGTTTAGGCGCCAGTAGTGTTCACATACGGACAGACGGACGGACAGACAGACGGACGGACGTTTAAAAAAACACTTTTTCGGTGTCAGGGGACCGCAAAACGTGTATTTCCGTTGAAATCCCAAAATCGATTTTCCGCAGCATTACATAATTTCCTTTACACTACGTATATTGCCCCGTATATACTTATATATACGTGAAATTAATATAAAAGGAAAATAAATTTCAAACATAATTGGTTAAGTGTCACTTCATGCACTTTCCCTGAATAGACGCTGTTACCAACGTCATCTGGAGGCGTTTCTCCCAACAAGGGTGGGGTTGCTCTTACCTTTACGCATCCGAGAACAAAGTTCAATCAAAACATTTGAAGACACTTTTGAGAAAAATTTGAAAATGTCCTTGGGGGTTCATGTAAGGTAACTCCAAAAATTAAAATACGGGTTTCAAATTCAATGGGCCGCGACGTCAGCTAGGTCAAATGGGGAATATCAATTTTGGTAAAAAGCCTGTTTATGGTTTAGTCGTTATTGTTGTTCACAGACAAACAGACAGACGCTTTGCCCTACACCAATTTTTCGGTATACATTGCAATAGCGAAGTATTGTCGGGTCCACTAATTATTTAACAAACATCTATGTATCTCCCCCCCCCCCACTTCCCAAGAAAAGTGATCGTCTGGATCCGCCTCTGCTTAGCGGCTCAACGCCGTAGTGACACCGCTTCATGAGCGAAAGACCAACCTCGCGATGGAGCTCTGCGTGGGCACGTGGTCGTTGAGGGGAGGTGGAGGGGCGAAGGCAATCTCAGGGGCGATCGACCGGTGCGCGGGCAACGCGAGGGGGCATTGCGCCCGCCCGCAGGGCAACGCGACGCGGCCGCAACTGCTCCTGGCGGCGCTGATCGAAAGCCGCAGCCCCCGCCACGCACGCACGCATTGCTCGGCATTTATTTTGCACAAACAAAACTCTCACACGCCACTCGGCAAGTGCTGATAATAAAGATTGGTGAAACGATGTGAGGGGGAAAGTGAAAGTACGAAATATATTTTTTTGAATAGTGCTTTATTAACATTTTTACATAGTGCATACGTGATAAAAAAATTAAAAAGTGCTCTTCAAGAAAAAAAAATTATAAACGAGACAAATAAAATATAATATCAGAATTGAAACTTACGACATACTACAGCTGTATGTTCGTCGCCGCATGCTATCTCTATAACAGGATCATTCCTGATAAAGAAATGACTAGGTACGTTATCAGCGAATCGACTTCTCCCAAACGTAAATACTGCTCCAGTACCTGTTTGAACAGAATAATGAATGTAAAATATTTGCTAATAAATTTTATAAAATATTTCATTAGAAAAATATTTCTCTATGTAAAAAAAGGTAATCTAGTAACCCAAAATAGGGAGGTCGTTCTTGGTTACCTAATTGCATTAAGAATTTCATCGGTCTGGAAGTCTAATAAAAAAAGGACATTTACTTTTAAAGGCACTGTACTAATGATATTCATGTTGTCCTAAATAACCCATTCCCATGAGTTCAAGGCCACATGCTCATGACATTTCGCACATATTTGTTTATCGTACCTGGAATGTCCACCTCTTCGTTCCCCGCCATATTTTGACACACTACAGGAAACGAAGAACCTAGAACGCTCAACAATGAACGAAATATGGAAATTAATATAATGCTCGGAAATCTGAAATCTACCAATTCTATTCGTTTTACTTTTCGGAATTTGTCACAATCAGTGAAAAAGGGTAAAATATAAAAAAATCGTCCATTTTACTGGAAGCCGATGTCTGGGATTTTCCGCGCATGTTGGTATTTCCTATCGTTTCACATGTGCACTGGTTTTGTTTGGGTAGGTATGTGTGTTGCAGTAGTTGTTAACACTGGGATGAACGTTCAATTATGAAATTAGTCAATTGAATAAGATAGATGATTAAAGGGCGCAAATCTGTGTTACGCGAATATTTGTTGTATTTTTAAGAAGACTTTTAGTTATGAAATGATTTTAAAATTGATATATAACTCTCCTCTGTGATAAAACGTGTTTGTTGTTGGCACCTAACCTCCAAGTGATGTACTGTTAAAGGTGTTTGTTTATTGTGAATAAAGTTGTAGCGTTTGTGAGAATCAGGCGTTATGTCAGAGAAAACAGAGGAAGATTTAAATCAAAAGGACTCTCAGGGAGTGAATGTCAGGGAAAGCAAAGATAAACTTGAAAAAAACACCGCAGAGTCTAATGACGTTCCCAATACATTAGACTCGAGTGACCCTAACCAAGAACACAGTGAAAATGTACATTATGAAGGTGAAACTTGCATCTACACAGACCCACAAACTAAGTATCAGTATGTATGGAATTCAGAAAAAAACGAATGGGTCCCGAGATCTGACAATACGGAAAAAGGGGAGAATATTTTGGGAGCCGATTCAAATTCTGTGCCGAGCACCGTATCCAGTAAAGATTATAAATTTGATGGAGAATCTTATATATATGTCGACAAACAGACCGGTAAATATAGAAGTACTTGTTTATTTATCTATAGCTATATTTAATGTTCTCAAAATTAGTTACGTTTAATGTGTTTCATGTTTTAGGTGTGACGTATAAATATGATACTGCCAGTAACAAATGGGTGGAGAAATCAAATTCAGCTATTTCAAAGAAGAAGAAAGAGGGGAGTGTTGAATCAGACAGTGATGAAGACAGCTCCCCTGATAATGTTGTTAGACAAGATATGAGTGGTCACTACAGTTTTGATGGGGATTCTCATCTTTACACAGATCCAAATGATGGGACAGTGTATTTGTGGGATCGAGAAAAGAATGCATGGTTTCCAAAGGTTTGTATAGAAGTGTAGGTTTTATAGCAGTTGTGGTAAATGTTTAATGTGAGAAACAATGTATCATGTGTACTTCTTTTTAAAACCAATGTATGGCCAATATTTGAAACAGATGCATTGGGGTGTATGTTATTTCCTGGAGAGATCAGAAAATTATTTTTGCATTTCATTGTCAGTGCATACACCAGCTCGTAGTTAAACTGTCCTCTATTCTCCTTAGGATGTGAACAGAAAATTGATATAAGTTTTGCAGTGAATCCTGTCTTCTGTCTTAATTACACAATGTGCTCCTACATTTTTTTACTGTGAAAATGTGGTTTATTGGAAACCTTTTTGAAATACAAGATCAGTGATTAGATGGAACATTGTAACCCATAATTTTTAGAAATGAGGCTATAAAATTATTTTAATTTCATTAGAGAGTGTTATGGAATTGTAGTTCAACAACCTCTCTGCATTCAGTTTCTAGTTTATTATAATATTGATGTAATGATTACTAGTCATCCTTTATAATTTATTTGAAGATAAAATTGGCACTGAATGTACCATGCAAGTCACCACGCAAAGTAAAATATTTTCATGTAAATTCTTAGCTAACTGTTTTGATTTCCTTCATAATTTTATTTATGTTGTATATGAGTTTCTTAGTGAGTACCATCACTGCTCTTCTAAACAAAGAAACACTTAATCGTATGTTATGACGGGCTTGGAGTTTTGGTATTTGTAATTTGGTGTATTGTGTTAAAGGTCTCACGTTGAGTTGCCCCAATAGCAGATGAAACCAGCGTTTGTGCCAGGATCTAATATACAGTCTGGAGTTAGATGCCCAGGGAATATCAAGGATTAGCATCTAATTATCTTAGGCAAACTCAACATATTTGGCTGATCTTAAATAAAATTCTTTCTCATTTTATCCTTCTTGTATATACAATTTTTACTCACACATCACTTGGAAACTGGACTTTCATTAAAAGTGATCAGAGGAAACCTGAAGGTGCAGAGCAGACTCTCAGTTGTCAAAGATGAATTAAAGATATTCAACCTTACAGTGCAGATTAATGCTATCAGAAGAAATTGGTATGAGCATTTAATGTGTTCAGAGAATGATAAAATACTGAAACTCTCCACCAACTTTAATCATAGGAAAACAAGTAGGGGCAGGCCAATAAGAGAGAATTGGCTAATAGGCTCAACTCATACTGTTGATGATGATGATGACGACGGCGACTATCATTTTAATTTTAATATTTAATGGGTTAATAGGAATGTAATCAAATTTATAATATTAATTGCAGCAGAAGTGTGCTGTAATTATAATGAAACATTTTTGTTTATAATTTCTCATTGCTACACTTTATTCATGTAATTTTATTAAGCAGCAGAATGTGATGGAAGGAAATATTTGAAAATGTGGAAAAAATGTATTTTAAAAAGAAACATTTTACTGTCTGGAAATATTGATGGATGGAAATTGAAAGTTGTTTCATTATTTTATTGAAGAGTCACAAAATGTTTTCCATGTATTCCTATTCTGTTTCATTGAATTTTTTTGGCTTCATTGACAAATGAATGATATGATTGATCTTCTATAATTTTTTTCTTTTTTATTAATTTTCTTTGATACATTCCCAAATGAACGTGCTTACCTTCATTCTTTATCACTGACGTGGGTCTGCTTGTTTACAACCTCGATCTCGATCAGGTTTTTTGCTGCTGAGATGGCCCCTTGTTTTGCTTGAAAATAGATTTTATTACATTGGAACGAATATTTTTGTTAACAATCCTTGCTAAAAAAGCTCATTTTCTTTCTTTATTCAAAATTCAAGTAGTATATGTCTTAGGGTAGGGATCACAGATTTTTTGAAAACTTGCACAGAATTCATTTCTCCCCATAGCATGTCACGCACAGTTTTTGACGTAAAAATAAATAAAAAAATAATACCTAGAACATTTCATATTATTGTATTTTCCAATCATCTCTGCATGGTTTAATCTTAATACTTGAATGTGATGAATATGTGCGACTAATTTTTGTCCGCCAAATTTTCATCCCATTTTAGTCGCCTGGCAATATTCAATTTTGCATGAATATTGTAAAATATTTTTAACTGTGAATTCATTGTGTTCACATGTTTTCAGGTTGATGAAGATTTTCTTGCCCATTATCAGATGAATTATGGTTTCACTGAAGCAAATGATTCTGCTGAAAGTAAGGATAAGGATAAGGAAAAGGAAAAGAAGGAAGAGAAAGAGGATGAGAGTTCAGCAAATGAACAGGAGTTGAAGAGGAAAGCAGCACCCAAAGAACCAGGTGATGGACTTTTAAATTCTCAAAACCAAATAAGTTGGCAGAATCTTGACAAACTTCAGGCACATATCAAACATTTCTCTTTCGTTTGTCTGAATGTTTGCTTGATTATAATTAAATTAAAAAAAAAAAAACATTTACTGATTTAATTTCACAAGACACTTCAAAAAAAAAATGGAAATTCTTACTTGCTTGCTGCTGCTGCTTTTTTTTTTTTTCTTTTCTTTTTTTTCATGACAGTGGTATTCTTGAATATTAAAAGACGATGAAATCTCAAGTATTTTTAAATAATTATTTTTATTGGCCTCAATACAATAAAAAAAACAATGTTTGACACTGAGTAGCTGCATAATCAAGAAGTCTGAAATTGAGCAGTTATAACTAGACATCGGATGTTTAGGCACTAAAAAGCGTCTTTTAGGTGCCTAAAAAGGCACTGAAAAAGGCAAGAATAAGGAGGAAAAAGGCGCTGTCATTAGTTACATACACAATAAAATGGAAAATTGTAACTTTTGTATATATTATTTTGTAAACTTAAATGCACAAAACCAGTTCATCTATTTTAATGTAAAACTAGATTTACATATTTATAACTTTTCTACATTTTATTCTTAATAGTTTCTATTAACCAGTAACTTTCCAAGGATCACAATTTTAAATTTGCGACGACTGGGAGACAAAATCAGTTTGAATGCGGAGAAGGATATCTGAACGATGTGACTAGCATATATTTTAGCAGTCCATCACTAGCAATACTGAAACCTTCTGGGAATTTATATTTATTTCCACTTAAAATTTCGGTTCCTTCGGCGTATTGTCAATCGTCCATGTTCTCAGATGATGGCTAGTATTTGTGAAATAGGGAAATGGAGAAAAATCAGTTGGTATACTTTCAGGAATTCTCTTGTAATTTTAAATTTCAAGACGTGAATTGAAGGTTTCATAATGAATGGTCACGTTGGACTTTCGCCGATTTTCCGATATCTTAGCATTGTATATAAATATAATAAATAAAAGGCAAAAAGTCCTAAAAAAGGTATTTATGCAAAAAATAGGTATTTATGCTAAAATAAGCAAAAATAAGCATTATATAATTCCGTCAAATGTCATAATTTGCCATGATTCGTGGACATATATTATCAGCCTTTAAATAAGTTCTCTAGAAAATAATAGGCATTTCCCTAAACATCCGATGTCTAATTATAACAAATAAAATAGTTTCTTTCCTCATAAAAGCGATTTTAAATTTGAAATATGAAATTACAATGCAAAAGTAAACCAAATTTTAAAATTAGAATGAAGAATTAGAAACAATGTGATTTTTTAGTATTTTGAAGGCAATAAAAATATTTGTTTAAAAAAATACTTGAGGTTTGATTGTCTTTAAATAATTGAGAATACCATTGTTGCACACACACGGGGGGGAAAAAGAAGAAGAAGAGAGAGAGAGAAAAAAAGACAATCGTTGTTTGGTTATTAATTAATAAAATTCTTTGTTTTGAAAAATGTTTGGATTTCATGACTTTAAGTACATTTCATCCCATTTTTTGCAATATTCCAATTTAATGAACTATTAATAGTACTTTGTGTACTTTCTGCTATTAGATAAAATTACATGTAAAGCGATGTGAGAGCATAGTTACATAAAAATACATACATTTGAGCTTGTATATAAATGAACTTTTTCCAAACGTATTATCACCATCTTGGTTTTCTGTTTTAGCTTGGTTTGACATGGATGATCAATTTAATACTAAAGTATATGTGAGTAATCTTCCTTTGGATATTACTGAAGAGGAATTCGTTGCTCTGATGCAAAAATGTGGTCTTGTTATGAGAGATGTGGAAACTGGAAAAATGAAGGTGAAGCTGTACACTGAGCCTGGAACAACACATCTGAAAGGCGATGCTCTTTGCACATACATAAAGGTGAGTTATTTTGTTTCATATTTTGGTTGATGTCTAGAACACGGTACAACCTAAGGAAGTCGTTTAAACCAGCACTTTGCGCTGCTCCGGCGAGGGGAAAATCCACAGTGGAGGGGACGATGGGTGGATAGGCGATTTTAATAATTGGTCACAAATGTGACGTGATAAGTTAGGGGAGGCAATTTCACTCTAGTGTCTTGCCGGAGCTCCATTAGAAAATAGTGCAGCTTGTGATCATGGTGTGTGCCTCTGTGATAAACAAAGCTTTCATCGTTCGAATTAGTTGCAGCAGTTTGAATTTGAGGTTTTCTTATAAAGCGCTTACTGAAGTGCTTTCTTATAAAAGTGAAGGGGTAATTGTGTGGTGGATAGATTCAAGGTTGTTTATAGTGATCACGAGGACTGAAGGCCCGAGCCTCGCCATGACTTGAATCCAGGCGAGCGAAGCGAGAAAACTTGCCTTTGAAAGTAATTTGGGCATTAAAATGTGGTGGAAACAAAGTGTATGAAGGGCAAGCCATGAAAATTGCCTATAGGTAATTTTTTTAGGTTTCTTCATTTCTATCAGAGCGCTTAGCATAATTTGAGGGAGGGTTTAAGTTTTATGTTGTTATGGAGTGAACTATGCCAATACTTTTGAGATGAATGTTTTTTTCAAGAAATATGGAAAGCTTTTGTGAATGTTAATGCTTTTTTTTGTGAGTTTGTTTGTGAATTATGCAAAGTTTCCAAGAGGTTCAAGATTTTTTCAAATCAAAAATGTAGAGGACAAACTAGACATGATAAATCTTTTTAATCGGTTTTTCTTTTAAGTAGATTGCCACCTTCTGGGGGTGTACTAATTTGTTGGGTTAACTTAGTGGCAATTTGTTTAATGTGGTATGAGGAGCTGTTCATAATTAATTATGTTACGAGAATTAGTTTGTGGAAAATGAAATTTCTAAGAGAATGGGCATTGCTTTTTTGATACTCAGTTTTCTGGCAATTTTCAGACTTTTTTTGCGTAGAATAATTAAGAGAATTAAAATTCTTTGTTTATCATTTATTTCAATACTTGTACATTAAAATAATTAAGAAATAGGAATAAATTAGAAAAGTCATTATATATTCACAAAATACAGCTTGCTACAATTTTTAAGAACTAGAAATACACTTTTAAGTTGTGTAGTGCAGTTTTGCAATCACATCAGTTATCGTAAATAAAATTAATAGAAAAGTAATCTGTACTGAATACGGGCTGGAACTTTTATGAAAATGTGCTGATTCATGTAAGAATTTCTTGGACATTTAATGTTCTTGCCTTCTACTTTTGATGCTTAAAATTTCTTCGTAGTAAAATAAATAAGATTGGAAAATATACTATATGTGTACTTAAACACTACTTGATGTCTATTGATTGTATAATTTGGTTATATGGTGGCACTCAACATGCTTGTAATGTAATATGATTTTCAGATTATGTTCCTAAAGATATGAATAATTCGTTCTGAAAGTTGTTTGTTATTGAAGCGACTATAGGAACACAATTAGAAATGTGTTCTGCAGTCTTCCCTCATTGCAGCTACTTAGCTGTCCAGGGGACACCACGACCTACTTACAGGTGCGCCAGTGCGTAGGACGCCGCCTCTTCCGGACAGCCAAGTAGCTACTGACTCTAGTCGCGGAAGCCTATGCTCTCATTCCCTCATTATGTTTCAAAATGAATACAGCCTATTTATTGTGAATTGCATATTTCTCTTCTCATTTGTCTAAAAGTGTTTTTATGAATTACATTATATCTAGACAACATGTCTGCTTTTGCTTCATAAATGCAAATTTGTTAAGGAACATATGATTTCTGTGGTGTTGTGGGTCTATTTATGATGTGTGAAATTTAATATATTTTTGCATACTTTGCAATTTTCTGTTTTAAGTTCCATGTATAAATATTCAATTGTTTTGTGTGGAATATATTAATATTTTAGTGACCCACTTCAATTTTCCATATATGTTTGTTATGGGAATTCACTTCTTTTTTACATTTATGTCTCAAATTTACAAAATATACATTATATAAATATAGTAGGCAACAAGATTTATTTATTTTATAGACAGGTGGGTTGGAGAGTAATGATAAGATGTTCAGATGAGCACCTCTTCTCGGTATGGGAGCAGATCAGGCTGAATTTGAAGGAACCTGTACCTGTGTTGGCCAGCCCAAGTTTGATGATAGCCTGGTCGAGGCTGGTACTGTGTCTGACTTGCGGGCTGGTTGTCTGCGGGAGCTGGGGTTGTAGGTTGCTGCTTTGCATTGGCACGCTGCTGTTGACGCAAATGCTGCCTTTGCCTCCAGCTTTGCCTTTGTTGCTTCTGGCGCCTGTTGGGGTCTCTTGGTCTGTTAGGGTCACGTTGCTTCCTGTTAGGGTCTCTGGGCCTCTTCGCAGGGTCGCGTGGCTTTTTCGGTTTGTTGGGGTCCTTGGGATTCTTTTTGGGCTTCTGTGGCTGTGCTACATGAGGTTGTGGGGGTTTAAGTCGCTTGAGTGGCACTTCACAGATGTAGTGCTTCTTGTCAAGGCATACACGACTGGTCCATTTGTAGTTCATTGATGGGTCCATGATGATGCAGTTCCACTTGGGGTCACTGTCTTTGGCCATTTTGGAAAAGCCCTGGTATTTGAGGGGGTGTCCGCCATTGGCACCCCACACCCAACGCTTGGTCTCCCAGTTGTAGATGCCTCCGATCCACCTTTCCAAGCGTGCTGCAATTGACCAGAATATGTCCATATCTTACTTTACTGTATTAAAATATACGGCATTACTTTCAATTTATAGTTGTAGATTTTAATTTATTCTTATTAGATTTAGATTTAAGTTTCCCAAGATTCTTACTAGTAATGGATGTTGCAACTGAAGAAGATATTTGTTAAATATCTTGTACATTTTGACTTCTTATGAATGTAATTGAAGTTAAAATTTGTATTTTAATTTGAGCAATTATCTATACTGACAAATTGAAGAGGAAACTATTTGAAAATTAATTATTACTAAGCACATAAGTTGAAAAACTTAAGTGCTTTTTTGAGGAAAGTTTCAGTTTCATGAGATAGAAGGGCAGTGAGTTGTTCACCTCATTAACTTTTCGAAGAAAAAAGAAGACATTTTTCAAAGCTGAATATGATAAACAGTTTTGTTTTCATATTGATAGCATGTTCATGAATTTGTTGGTTGGCAGTAGATTTTTATGACGTAAAAAAAGATGGAATTAATTGTGGTGTAAGATAGTTTAATTATTGAGAGTGTTATCAGTTCTTATAAATTAAAAATCTGAAGTTTGATGACATGTTCTCATAACTGTTTAATATTCTGCTTTACTAGTTTTACTAAAGTTATTCATGAGTACTGATTAAATAAATCACTTCTAGTACTTTCGTAATCTAACAGCTTTTTTCTTCTCAAGCACAACAACACATTCTCTATTTCCTCTTGTCAGTGATTGTTGGTAGAGTACTCATTCAAGACTTTCCATAGTATTTTTAATAGGAAGAGTAGAATTTTTTCCCTTAAAAGCCTAAAATAATTGAAATTTGAGTGATACCTTTGTGAACTTACCTAGCTCTGGTTTGTTGAGATATGTTCTCATATTGCGGTCTTCCCATCCCTTGTCTAAAATTGCTAGTTCACTTTTGCGATCCTTACATGCAAAGTGAGCATCAAACCATGTGGCCATGTGTACACTGAAGTAATAGCAGCTGTTCCCATGGCGCACAAAGTCGGCAGGGCATAAGTATTTTCTCCGTGGCATTCCCTGAGCCCCTGGAACAGAAATTATCTCACTTCTTGACAACAGTTAATACAAAATAGCATTTGCAAATGTTTAGTTTGGTTAAAGATGCTCTCGGAAGTGACGGAGATCATTTTATTTTTGATCTTTAAAAACAAAAGCAAGGATTTTACCAAAACTCTTTATGGTTTATTTGCATTCAGTATATCCCAAAATATTTCTAATTGGAATTGGGGAATAAGGCTGGTGAACATTTTAAATGAATCTCAGCTAGAGGAAAGATGATGTTAACTAGAAGTTCTGGCCTCCTTGTGCAAATTGCAAGGAAATGGCAAGATGAGGAAGCTGTTACAAATTGAGGCTTCTCTTCAATAGTATAGTCACCACCATTTATCTATAATGTTCCACCAAAAACTAGAATCACCTTTGGTTCATGGGGTTTGGTTGGAATTGATTTGGGACTGATTGTGCAGATAGCAGTTTGGCTAAATTTATAATTACAAGTAATATTTTTTATTGTCTTTTGTTAATTATATATAAGAATCCTTGATGTTTTAGACTATCACCGATTAAATGGGCATTATTGTAACTTAATTTTTTATTTACCTTGTTCAAATTGTGAGTGACAAATGAGGTTTCGGGGACCTTAATTTTATTGTATCTTCAGATGTTTAATTTTCTAAAATAAAACAAAATCTTACAATCTTGTTAAATTTTGAAATTACTATAAAGTACTTATGAAATTCGCTACAATTAAATATAAAAAATACGGTATTTGTTTTATTATTGTAGAATCAATTATATAATAGAGTATGAGAAATAAATAATGGCTATGTAGTGTTTGTAAATTTTGGCATAATTATGGATCTTTTGGAAGATTTTGTTTGTCTGAAAGATGAATGAGAATTAGCATATTATGCATTGGGTGAAATGAGCAGAGAATAGTCATTATGTACTTACTCCATCCAACTTGTTCAGTTTCAGTTAAAACTCATTTATGAATAATTTCTCAGTTTTGTGATCCCATTCTGTTGTCAGTGCTGAGCTCTGTTATATTGAATGTTATAATTGATAATCCATTATACCTACTAGTTGCATTTAAATCTCAACTATGAAATACAGGATAGAGAATCAAGATATTGTTAATTTAAGAATTTAATTTTTTTTCTTTTGAAATAATAGAATTTAAGTTAAATTTGACAATTGAAGGGATCAGTAGAACAAGGGACTCTTCCCACATGGACATAGTTCTGAGATAATGAGAGTTTTACTTGAACTTCCCTCATATCAGAAAATATATATAATGTAACTCAGAAATAAATATCTATCTAAATATTTAAATAAATATCTAAATATAACTCAGAACAATTTTAAACTTTTGAACAGAGTACACTTGTATATAAGTCCATACTGGATTTAAATAACATATTACATTAAAAGAATAATATTTGAATTTTTTTTTATATAATGCTAATAACTCAATTTCACAAAAAATGTGAGATAATGTGTTGTTCTACTGAGCCCTTCAATTAGTGATATTTTGAAAATTTGTTTGATTGGCATTTTCTTTGTTGAGGATGAGGGAAGAAATGGGGAGGGGGTGAGTTATAAGTGATTTTTTTGTAATAGATAGCAATTTGGCCTTAATATAGATAGCAGTTTTCTAGTTTGGTGTGAGGGGAGATTTGTACCTTATTGTAGTTAATAAAGGTAAAATATATTAAATTCAGTCAATTGCAGGTAATAAGTTGCTGATAGTTTTTAATCTGAACAAATATGAAGTGTTATATGAATGTCTTTCATTTTCTCTATAATTCTTGTCTATAATGTAATTGTTGTAATGATTGAAGATTGTCTTCAGAGTAGAATAATTATCAGAAAGACTAAAAGTGCTGAACTTACAGTGATTGAATTTGTCAGAATTCTGAGCGAGTCATATCCTTTTTATTATCCTTTTCACCGTTACAAATAAATTTTCTATAATTCGGAAGTGAAAATATCTAGTGTTTGAAATATTAATCTCTCGCTCTTTTAAATTTATTATTATTACTATTATTATTATCATTATTATTATCATTATTATTATTATTATTATTATTATTATTATCATTATTATTATTATTATTATTATTATTATTATTATCATTATTATTATTATTTCATCTTTCAACTATTAATAGTTAAATGGTGGGGAAGGGATTCTGAAACTCAAGAAAGCGTGCGCAGAAGATTTTCTCCCCTTTACGTCACATACAGTTTTTGACTAAATAAATAAATTATTATTATTATTATTATTATTATTATTATTATTATTATTATTATTATTATTATTTAATTTATTTATTTATGAAAATTACTCCTTTTATATATTATCTTTTGCACATATTGTTCAAATTTTTGTTTATAATTTTGTACCTAAATTAAAAATATGTTAGTTTTTTAGTATAACAATGAATTTGAATCTATTTATTCTAACAGTTTTTATCTAATGTAGTCACTTAGAAGTATCATTTGTGGGAAATGATATTTTGTTTTTATGTTTATTTGAGATATCTTAAAAATATTATTTAATTTTTAGTTCTGTCATTTTCTAGAAATGTCATATTTATGTACTGTAACAACAATCCTTTGAATTTTCCAATTTGACAGTTATTAACTTTCTAAATTTAAAAAATAATTCAGAAAACTAAGGTCTATGAAGAAAATGATAAATGTTGATCATGTTATTTTGCTTTGGAATGACATTCATCATCTGAGTTAGTGGAATTGGAGTCGACAATATCCACTACCTTAGCCAATTGTTTTCCACACTTATCGGCAGTCTGAATCCTCAATATATTTACAGCATGAACTTCATAGTTTTAATTGCAAGGGGTGAGCATTATAACACAGACCCAGAATGACTCCTACCATTTAAATCTAGTAGTAATTGATTTTGATTTTAATTTTGATTCTCCGGCAAGAGTTTGAAGCAGTTACTAAGTTGGTGATATTCATCAGGGGCGCAGAAAATATATTGTGTAAAACTTGTAATGTAATTTGTTGAAAATTAATTCATAAATATCAGATGAATAGATTTCGAATGGTTTTTAAATTATATTGATCAGAGAATACCTATCTGTACCTAGAAGATTGAAAAAAAAATACTTCTACGTCCAAGCAGACCCTTGCATTACAAGATAATTTGATAAGATTTTTTTAAATTAAAGATTTGTCAGGGATGTACAGTTGAGGTAATTCTCGGCCATGCTTTTTGTTAGTTCCTTTTGAGTTGTATGAATGAAGGTTTGTTCTCGTTCCCACTTCTCCGACCTTGACACTGATCAGTACTAATTTGCAATGCTATTGAATAGTATTGCATTGAGGTGAACGCCATGCAAATGCGTAAATTGTTGGGCTACGCAATGTCAGACGTGATAACTTGATATATTAAGTTGCCATTAAACAGAACCTCGCCGTAAGTTGCCATTAAACAAAACGGAAGCCCAAGAATGCGACTATAAGATGAGCAGAAGTCTTTACGCCGTGCACAATTTGAAATGACCTGGTGACGGGGGGGGGGGGGAGGAAAGTGCGTTCTGACAAAGGTGAGCGAGACCTTTCGGGAGATTTTGGGAAGGAGGCGACGAACGAGTGCGCGCGGGGGGCGCGGGGCGCGGCCTTTGAAGGTGCGCGCCCGTCAGCAATAACCTGCCGCAGTGTGATGCGAGTTGTGGCAAGCTGTGTAATGCGCTCTGGGTTTCATAGACTCTGCTAGGAAGGTGGCACATCAGCGATACTCGCCCGCCAATTGCAGATAGAATTCTCGAAGGGACTATTTGTTTTTAGAGAAAGACGTTCTTGAATTAAATATTTGTAGAGAGTCCTACATAAATAGAAAATTCATCGTATTGTGTAGGCGGCGATAACATAATAGTGGGGAATATTTAATGGATGCACATTTTCTCATTAAATAACGAACGAGTAGTCTTGAGAATCGTCCTTGTGTGAAAAAACAATTTCAATAATTACCGACCAATAAACTACATTTTGAAGGTCCCAATCACACTAAAAAGCGCCTCTGAATACGTTCCTCGTAAAAATGAGTCGTTAAAAAAACTACAGTTTGTTTTAAAAATTACAATTTAAATTATCGAATTAGTTCTTTAATGACATATGTATCACTTCTTGCACATATATTTCTTCCAAAATCAGAATTTGTATGTACTTTATTTATGACCTCCGTTGAATAATAAAAACTATTACGTTCTTGATGGTTTTTAAATCGTTTCGTATATGCATGCCTTAATTGTATTACTCATTCGCTTTGCATGAATCATCAATAGTAGGATGCCCTTCTCTTGAAATGTTTGGAGAGCCCTGACGCAGATAATTGCAGTCTTAAAATGCAGACGCATGGCAAAGAGCGGCTTGGCCGAGGGTAGCGAGGGAACGGTCCGGTCCGACGTACCTTCCACCACGCTTTCTTCCGAGGGCGGAGATGCGCAACCCCCAACAGACCCGGTGCACAAGGGGTCATTCATGAAAGTACGTATGTATACGTTTTTGGCAGGGGACGGGGAGTGTGGCTACTATGTTACCGTGGGGTGGTGATTGAAAATTATACGTCCACTACAAAAGTAGTGTTTCAAGACATTTTGACGTATTGATAGAATGCTTTACGTGAAAAGAGACTCAAACATATTGTACCGAAAACGTGCGTGTAGCAGCAGGTTGCCTATGTTCTTTCTTTCAATTCTTTCTACATAATTCGTATAACATTTTTGTAATTCATTGAAAAGGAGCGGTTCGTGGTGTGTACGTACACTTGCCGGGGTAGAAGCTTTTATTACCCCATTGCGTGGAGGTGGGGGAGTGGGGTAAAAAAGCCGACATTTCTGTCCCTGTTTGTGGAGCGACTCGTTGTAATTGGGTGCAGCGCGGCGGGTGGGCGGGAGCCTCGCGGGCAGAAGACGCGGAAGCTGCAGCGGCCACCACGCGCCGCCCGAACCGGCTGCTGCCCTTCCGTGCCCGAAGCACCTCGCGACCGGCACCGCGCGGTGTCACGTGCCTCAACGTAGCGTTATAGCAAAAGTTTCGGGATCGAATGCTTCTCGCGGGCAGTCTTACCCTTCGCTATCTGAAGCCTACTGTATTCGCCAATGAGTATCTTGAGTATTACATATGTTTGTACTTGGTCTTATTTTGGGAGATTCTGAAACTTTACTCTTTTTCATGTGTAATGGGATTGTGAATTGGAACGTAAACATATTAGATTTCGCACGTGTTTTGTGTTCCATTGCAGAATGTGTCTTTTCAGACTTGTGCATCTTTTATATGTAATGCATGAAGCTTCGCGTGTTGTGGCCTGCTGGTTGGATAGTGAACTAATTTTACACTAGGTAAATGGTGGGTTATTTTGGAGTATGGGCCGGTTGCTAGCACCGAGCAGCGAGGGGGGCGTGGCGGGCGACTCACCGAAGGGCGCGAGGGCGCCGAGGAGCAGCAGCAGCAGGAGGCCCGGCGTCCACATGGCGGCCCATGCGGCGGCACCGGCACCGGCACTCGCTCACACGCGCACTCTCACTCGCACTCGCACTCGCACTGGCACTGCACTAGCACTAGAACTGGCGCTGGCGCCGCCGGTGGCTGGGGCTCTAGCGCGGGCGCGGGGCAGTGGGCGCGGGGCGCGACGCGCGGTCCATGGGCGCCCGCGGCACCGGAGCGGAGAGGCGGGACTGGTCGGGTCGAGTCGCTTCGCGTGTTGCCGTCTGGCACTGAATGGGTGGCTCTTGGGTCGCGCGCCTTCGCCGTCGCCGCCGCCGCCGCCGCCACCGCCGCCGCCACCGACGCTCGCAGCGCTCGCGGCGGCCGCGGCAGGCGGCGGCGGCGGCGGCGGCGGCGGCGGCGGCGGCGGCGAGTCCTGGCCGGCGGCCAGCGCCAGCCACCAGACTGGAGCCGCGCTCGTGCCCGTGCCCGCCGGCTATTTTGAGGGCGAGATTCAAAGAAAAAGGCTCTTCTCTCGTTAGACGGGTTCAAAGGGAAAGAATGGAGCGGTAAGCGGCGCGCGTATAAACACGCCGTAAATTCCGCGCGTGGGCGTGGGAAGAGGGCGGCGCGGGTGGGCGGGGCGGAGGGCGCGGCGGGTCGCTGCGAAGGCGCCCCGCCGGGATCCTGAACGGAAACGGTACATTTAGCAATGACATCAGATGAATCAGCCGGGAACGAATTTCTTCGGACTGTCCGATCGATCTGCTCCGTGCCTTTCCCAAGGGCACGCGAACAAACTACGGATTTCTTGAACTGGAAACCGTTATGCTAGCATCCTCGATGCCTGATTAAACAAATCGCGATGATCGAAAAAAATAAGAGAAACGAGAAATAATTAATTTCATGATGCAACAAAATTCGCGGCACGTGCTCGTCTTGCTTGTTAGAAGGGAATATGCATTCTAATATCTCTGCGTCGATTTGAATCTCCTACCTACGTATTTGCTAAGGTAAAACAATCTTGTTCTCGCTATCGAACGTGTCTGATTGTTGTCCTATAGCTAGTTTCGAATTCATGTAGCCAATACATCAAGGGTAAAAGCTGTAAGGTTCTGTAAATGTAGTTGCGTGTCAGCTTCGCAAAAGTGAGATATTGCTGCAGAGAACGTTAGCAACGCTATTGGATGGCCTTAGGATCGCGATAATGATGATGAATTGTAGTGACTCACCAACGTGAGTAAAAGAACCCCACACATCTCTCCTATTGCACATGGTCAGCATTTTCTAATTGCGTTTCCTTTCCTGCTGTCAATGTTGGATGTGCGGAGTCTCATGTAATAGTTTTAGAAAGAAAAGTTAGGCGTAATCGATTTCTGTGAAAAGATCTGCCAGAGACGAACATTCGAAATCCAAAATACGGGCAGCTTTTGTCGGCAGCTAAATGGTTTGGACCCTCTCCTAATGGCTACTGAAACAATCGACCGTCGACTGCTCCTGCAGGTAATTCTCGTGCTGTGAATCGCAGACCTTGCCTGACGTTCAGCTGTTCACACCTCTTCGATCTAAGCGCTAGTGATGTGTTACCTCCGACGATTTATTGCGACCGAAGTCGCTTCGGTCCAAAATCTTCGGAATCACAATACGACTGAATAGTTGGGAAAGAAAGCCGGGAGATAGAGATTTTCGAGAACTCCTGTGGAGTTTTCGTATCTTTCTTTACTTTTACCGTTACTAGTATTGCACTCACAACATTGTTTCGAAGATCGAACTGCTCTATCTTCTTTCCCGTCCTATCCACCATCAAAGGTCTTTGGTATGTATGAGGAAAGTAATTTTCGCAGCCTATTTGGATTCTAGCTCGTTCAGAGGTTCGCGTTTGTTTTGGTATATACTATATTTTCACGTAATCCACTGGCACATCTAATGATGCCCTCATATTCTCGTTGAGATTTTTCTCTCTGAATTAGACTCGGCAGAGCACTGTATTTATTTGACAGGGCTCTTACCTTCTTTCTGTTTCTCCTGTAGCCTGGTTTCACCTGTAAAACAGGGTTTGTTTCAACAGCACCTTAGACTATGCCAAATGACTGGAGTTTAAAACTTTATTTCTTAAAGTAGAGGTTACCCGCCGGAAATGCCGGAACGAAAGCAAATTTCCACATTAATAATTCATTATGATGAATTGTAGAAAGCAATTTAATTCAATACTAAATTTAACTTTACTTCTTTTCCATTTCATATGTCTTGCTATGTTTAATAGTACTAGTAGTGCCCGTGCGAATAATTCGCACGGAGTTCAATATTTTTAAAATTCCCTTAATTACAATTTTCTTTTATATATACTGGGACTCTGCGTGCGATGTAATCGGATACAATATACTAACCTTCGCTGTCAGTCAAATTTGCTGCCACTTCTCTGTAACTAAATTCGCTGTTGAACCGCACCGAACCGCACGCTGCACCCAGATAAATGTATTGGTGTATTGGTGCACGCGTACGCGGTTTCAAAATTCGCTTTCAGCAGTTACAGGTTCGCCAACTCAAATTTTGCGAAGAACGTTGAGTTCTTGTTACAGTTATTTTTTTTGTGAATACCTTATTACACTTTGTTGTTAGTCTGTAACTCAGTAAACTTTTTTTACATTCACAACTTTCATTGTTCAATTTGTTTATACTTGGCCATGCGCTCGGAGACATGGGGTATAATATAGATATGCCGCAGGTTCCCCAACTCATATTTTGCGCAGGACGTTGTGTTATTGTTTTAATTATTTGTTTGTAAATAACTTTTTAAGAATCACGAAAATGCACAACTGATTACAATGGCGGGAATAGCAATTTTTTTTACACCGATAAACACCTTGATCATACGAATCCATCCAGTGGTTATCTAGATCTCGGATCATTTTACTGTATTAATTATATGGATCTCAAACTGAGGTCTGCGATCATTTAAGAGACCAAGAAGCGAATGTAGGGAGAAGAGGTAGTGTCACTAGATGAAATTTTGAACTATTTGCGATTGTGCAACGTCCCATGCCGAAATCTCATTTAGTTCCTTAGATGTAATAGTTGTTTATTCATTGATTTTTGAAACCGGGCGCGTCAACTGCCTAGGGCATTAGTACTGTAAGTGCAGTGATGTTTTTATCGCGGAAGTGGCGGTGATATTCCCTCGCTAGGTGGCGAGATTCGGCGCCGACTACACGTAGGCTCGCAGGGTTCCCCGACCTGGTATCTCCCCACCAGCGAGGCAACGCCCCTGCCGGAATATGCTGTGACCACCCGACTGAACCTCGAAATGCGGTGTAGTGCATGTAAGTATGTGTGTCAAAGTAAGGGCGAGAATAGGACAAGGAAGAGGAGGGAAATACCGCGCGCGGTCCGTTGCCTGTTTTTTAGGGTACTGCCCCGTCATTCGCCTGGTGTTAATCGGAGAAATCACAGAAAACTACGGATCAGAGCAGCCGGTCACTAGAATTCTCCTCCAGGCAGCGGCTGAATTCGACCTAGCTATGTAGCTAGTGTCGAAAATCCTACCACCATCGGGACCCAAACCCTAGGACCTTCCGGTCACAGGTACTGCAGTGACAACTTACGTCCTGTGCTGCCTAAGCCCGCAATAGTCGTTTAGGCACACTGCGTTCTGGGAATACATCGTGGGTATCGAACTAGGTCTTCTGTGTTTCCAGTGAATTTTGTTGACCTGTACAATTAACCTCGTTCAGCGTTTCCCTAATCCCAAAAGTTGTACATCCCTAGTGTCCGTCGCGGCCATGGAAATTTAATCTTTGTACCTCCGCAGATATCGAGTTCCGAAGCGTGCGATTGCCTGGGCGTGCGCGCAGTGCGACGTCGTGCACAAACCTGCAAGAGCGATTGCCGCCCTCTTCTGAACCTCTCAAACTGCGAAATCGAATTGAGCCCGCGAAATGTATCGAATTGTACCGCCAGACATCGTGGCAATATCATGACTTTTTATAGCGTCCAGGTCGGTATTTAACTTTTTGTTTCGCGTGGAGACGTTCTATCCCAAAAATCTTTTTGGCAGCATATTCCTTAACGATAAGTAATAATACGTAATTGCCTTCTTCACGTCGCGGGATTAATATGATGAGGTATTTTGGAGACAGCGTGACGTGTGTTTATTACATTTCATTGTTTGAAATCCATTTGCTTTCGTTTCGAACATTTGTCGTGGGTTTTTATAGTTGGGTTATTGGACTTTAGGTTCGATTTATCGAACATAATGTACTCCCGAAGGGCACTCGATGAATACTTGTGTGTCTTTGAGAATCGTCGTGAAGGTGGCAGACGAGCCGTGTTCGTCGGCCAGTGCGAGCGAAGAGCAGAAGTGAGGTGTATGGCTACTCCGACCAGAGCTTCGGTTCAGGTCGCACATCACTGCGATCTGTTTACTAACGAAGCGTGAAATTTGTTGCGCGGATTTTATTTATTGTTCGGCGTGAAATTCTGGGAGGATGGTATTAAATCTGAAGTTTCCCAGCCAGATGGTCAAAAAGGCCGTTGTTCGAACTTCCTTGTTATAACGTTTGTGTTGTTGTTACTATTATTATTATTATTATTATTATTATTATTATTATTATTATTGTAGTTTAGGGTGGAGTGACAGATATGTATAGTCTGCAAGTAGGTGTTTTGAAACCTGATAATAGAATACTTTATACGATGTCGTAATTTATTTACTGTAAATTACCGTAACTTAAGATGTTTTCAAATATTAATAGTAATAGCAATAATTGTACATGTTTATAACTACTCTCATTATACGTTTTTTATGTTATTTTAAAACATAAATCACGTGATTTTCTTTATACTCAAGAAGAATAATGAGAAATGGATAACACAACTACACAATAATAACAGTAAAATATTGATAACCATAAATGTAAATGTGTATTTACCGGATATAAATCTTTTAACGCTTTAAACTACTGCCGGTGGAGGGAGAGGCGGGGGACACCAGAAAACCGCAAGAACGCACATTGCGAGCCTGTTTTGTCCACCAGAATTACCCTGGTCCCTAGAGGGTGACAGCTAGCGCGTGGACCTAGCAGACGAATGTGGGCGACGTTGGCGCGCAGAGGCTGCGGCCATCAGTCCACTTCGTGGCGGCGTGCGGCCAGGCCAGGCCAGGCTGGCCACGCCTCTGCGGAAGGTGCTCGCTGGCACCTCGGGGCGACTGGCTACTTGTGGTGTAGACGTTTCGAGCGCGCGACCAATTATTTTAACAGGTGATCTGGGCTGTCCGGGTGACGCCGCGTCGAAGGCTGGGTGCCGACGTTTCGACCGACATCGCGGTCCTCTTCAGGGCTGTACTGAGTACAGCCCTGTTCAGTACAGCTCAGTACAGTTGAGTACAGCCCTGAGGAGGACCGCGATATGTCGGTCGAAACGTGGGCACCCCAGCCTTCGACGCGGCATCACCCGGACGGCCCAGATCATGACTCTGGCCTCAGAAGCCTACGATATCATTTTAACAGGTTCTGAGCTAGATCGTACCCGAAAAACGCAACGCTCAGCGAAATGTATTTTTCCGCCAGCCAAATGCGCGGAAGTGCTCTTAATGCCTCGGAGTGTCATTCAGTGTGGGCTGTTAGAGATTTTTGGGCACCTTTGACATTGTCACTGAAAATACTTTAGTAAGAATTGATATAAATTATTATGAAAAACAGCGTGCGAACGTGTGTTTGAGAATTAACACATTGCTTCCCAACGTTACGTAAACGCAACACAAGGTTCATCATTTTATTTCACCTATACGATTCATTGAAAGCATGTGTAACTTTTTTACAGTAAATAAATCCATAATGAGTTTGAAAGTATTTTATTTGATGAATATTTTGTGTAAATACAAATTTTAAATTTGTTCTTCATCAAAGCGTTTGTCCTATTGAGGAATCTGTGCTTCCATCTCAAATTACTCTCATTAAACATTTCTGCTTTCAGGGGATGGGTGATCCCATTAATGTTGGAGGGATATTTCGTATTTTATTTCCATTTTGACCTGGGCTTGATTCGATGTAGGTCATGGCAATTAGCGAACGGAGTTGACTGTAGTGTGGATATCTGATATTGTGGTACGTTGTGCCTGTTTTGTTACTCTAAAGTTATTTTGAATAGTGAGTGGCGTTATTAGTAATTCTAGGTTACTTGTCCTTGCATAAATCTCACCAAATTTCACCTACTACAAAGAGCAGCGGAGTTAATTTAATTGTAGGTGTCGCAACAATGGGTGCGCTATTCATCTTACTTTTTCATTATTAATGGGATCTCGTCTCCTTTTAGCCGACTACACACAGGATTGCCCATCGCCAATTCCGAAGAGGTGGGCCGAAGTGTGTCTTGCGCTTTCAGGATTATAATGCTCTCTCGCTTTGATTTGTAGAGCCGCCTTCTCTAAAAGACAGAAATCTCGTTGCGTTGCTATTACGGTGGATACATTACTCATGGTTGATGTTCTAGTGTGTGCCCTCGCTGCATTTACACTATGGATTAAACTGATTGCAGAAAGAAGTTTCTTAATCCACTACCCGCGGTTCGCGCCGAACACAAATAAATCATGAGAAAATATGTGCAGAGAACGAAAAATAAGTCCATGTTCTTCGGAAAGATGGGTGGTACGGGGAGTGATGTAACATAGTGGGAAGGAGATAAAATGCATTGGTACGCCTCTTGCATTGTCAAGAGGATGAAACCAACGGATAATTTTAAGAAACGCCAACATTAAAAAGAAAATATTATTATCAGATTTTAATGATAAAAGCTTTCAAAAATCTATGGCTGGGAGGTCATAGGTTTGAGTCTCCACGGTGTTAGGACTTTCGGCCCTAGTACAGGTATGTCAGCTATGTCGAATTCAGTCGCTGTCTGGAGAATAATTCAGAAGCCGGTTGCTCTGATTGGTAGTTTTTCGTGCTTTCTTCGATCAACAGGCGAATACCGGAGCACTACCTTAACGAACGGACCTCCGACCGCGCGCAATCTTTCGTTCCTCTTCCTTTTCCTATCCCCACCCCTTACTTACATACAATCTTACGTGCACCACAGTGCCACACATGCCGGGACACCGTTCGGGAACTTACACCTTGTCCCGGCTAGTGCGGTGCTTCTCTGGTGGGAGATACCTGGTTGAGGAAATACCGTAAGCCGACACCATTCAGCGGAGGAAAATCACCGCTATCTATCGCAATGAAAAACGCACAACACTTACGGGGCTAATGGCCTTAGCAGTTGACGCGTCCGGAAATCCTAATTTATCAAATTTCAAAATTAATTAATAGCAAAATCGTAGTCAATTCATTTCAAAAGGAAGAAAATAAGTAAAATTATTAATTAATTACGATATATTTTTTGCTTAAATGGCTGACGGACTTCGAGAATGTAGAAGCGGAAAATAAATTGATGCGACTACCTGATGAAAGTACATTAATAGATCAGAAGAATGGAACACATTCGTTGAGATCTGTTGTCAAGTTACCGAAGTATTTGATTGTGGAAAGCACAGAAAGTATTTTTCTTAATTGTGAAGAGAAACGTGTACACTTCCTTTGCAAATTCTAGTGTAAACTACATCAAAGAACACACGAGTGGCAATGCGTATTTACTTGGAAAGATAAAGTTTACTTACTAATTGGCGAGTAAACCCACGCACTCGACTGGGCGCGAATCGCGAAGCATATGAAGCTAATGAGAATAGGCCGTAACATTGGACGAGCAGTTCAAGAAGTAGGTGTTAGGAGAGAGAAGGAGAGGAGACATTCAAAGTTGTGGTATCAACACAGCTACCACCATTAAAAATCAGCCTATTATCTGTGAAGCACGTCATGATTGTAAAGCTTTTTAATAAGGTCACTACAACGCCTCTACGTACGTAAAACCCATCTCGTCCATTCACTCATTTTAAGTACGACGTTCAAGGCAAGCAATTCATGTACTCGACTCCGTACTAATTTGTAAAAAAAAAACAACGAATTTTCTCAACTTTTCCCACCTGCTGAGACGGTGGCAAAATGGGAGAGCGAGAGGCGTGCGGCGGGGCTTCTTGTGGGAGCGGCGCCTCGCCCGCGGCGGAGGCGGCTTGAGCGACAGGACGCGTCGCGACGCCGAGGTGCCTTGCGCGGCCGCGCCTGCTCCCTCCCCCCTCACAAGACGCCCCAGTCGCGACTGACCCCTGACTTTTCGCCGTGTGACGCCGCCGCGCCGCGCCGCGTCCGGAAAATGGAAGAGTTATAGGGCGGCGGCGCGACGCCGCGCGGCCCCGGCCCCGGCGCCGCGCGTTGCGTCACCGGCCGCGGGTGACGTCACCGGGCGATTCGCCGCCGCGGCATCGGTGATGCGGCCTCGGCGCCACCGCCCCCGCACTCTACCTCGCCCTCGCCCGCTCCGCCGCCCAGCGCGCGGGGGCGACTCTGCGGCCGGGCGGCGCCTTCCGAGAACGCACGACCTGGGCGGATTCGGTGGTATAACGGTTGGCGTATCGGACTGTTGTACCCGAGTTTGCAGGTTCAAATCCGATCGAAGCCGTGGATTTTTAAGGGCGAAAAAATCCTTCGTACGCCTTCCGAGAGAAAGTAAAGCCGGCTGTCCCATGTAGTAGATTAACTGCATGTAAAAGATCCTCAAGCCTAAAAGAAGCTTCTGAGCAAAATTAAGACCCGCCTGTTTCGTCGCCCAAGATAATACCTCCTGTCTCCGCTAGGTGGTGAAAGGAGCGTAGCGAAATTTGCGTGGTTAGACGGAAGAGCGGGCCTGATGGTCCGAGTCTCGCCACGTAAAATAAGGCATTAACCAACTAACTAACACGACCTGGTCCGCTGGAGGGCGGCGGGCGCGTCAGCGGGGCACCTGCGTCGCCGTGGGGGGAGCGAAAGGAGAGTTTGATGAGCGGCAGCAAATCGGGTGGCAGTGGGATGCGAGTCCAAGATGAAAGAGATGTAAGAGTTCGTCTTTTTATTCGTTTCCTCTTTCTCTGGTGCTGTAACACCAAAGGGATTTGGTCTGACCTCCGCGTACTCGCACTACCGCCAGAGTCTTTTGCAGATCACGGGGAACGAGAAGCTCAAGGCGGCTATCGCCCGGGGCCCCCGTTCTGAGAGTAGCGGACTACGAACCTCATACGCCGTCCCTCTCGGTTTGTTACATTAACACGTCGTAAACACATTCCGTGTCCATTCATGTGTTACGTAACTCGGGGATAGCTTGTAAGCCTTTTAAATGAGTTGGGTCCGTCTCGTTGTTATTGCTGGTGTGGCACCTGCTCTATCTGCGCCGCGAATCCGCAGTGTGGGCGTGCCGGCGGCCGAGCCCCGCGTGTCCGCACGTGTCGCCGGGCTAGACTCCAGCCGCGGCCCCATCGGCGAGCGATCGGAATACGGCCGGCGCGCGATCAAAGGAGCCGAACCGTAAGCCAAGTGTCGACGAATGTACTGCTTGTGTAACCGCCGCCGCTCACTCACGCGAACATGTTGTTCGTAGGTTTTGCGTATTGCAAACTTTTTGTCATCCAGCCCTTTACAAATGTGTAGCCCTGGAAAAAACAATTTTAAGCAATGAGTAGTAGAAGTTTTCCAAACTATCCGTTGAGTATAAAGCATAGTAACGTCTGAGACTAGAAATAATAGTAATAATAATATAAAATAATTGCTGGCCCCATGGCGCAGACGGGTGCGGGTGCGGCAGCATCGTATTTGTGACTGTTACTTCACCACTCATCATCATCCTATCACCTCATAATTCACACGTCAAGGAGTAACAACCGTGTCTTACTAAGGAATACAACCGAAAAGCTGATCCCCATTATGAGACACTTGAATCTGTGTGGGATGAATATGACTGGGCCTCGGAAGATAATGTGTAGCGTGGTCGTAAATGACCGATATGCATATATTAATAATAATAAAAATAATTAAAAAAAGATTGACTGAAAAGTATTTTGTATACTAAAGTAATTATTTTTAGTCAATGTTAATAGTAAGTGTGACATGCAACTAAATTATATTTAATCGTTTTAAGGTATGAACAAATCCAAAAACGTTTTTTCTTCCGCTTAATGCAAGTCCATCAACAATCATTAAAAGAGCACTTTGTAATAAAAGTTCGTGCATTACGATGGGATGAAGGAATTGGCGTGTGTTGATGTCATATAAGCGATGGTTAAGCTTCAATCCTTTAGAAAGGGTTGGTGGAAATGAATCCAATAATTCGGTATGTTGGAATGAGAAGGGTAATGAATTGGGTCACTTTCAACCCAAAATGAATTTGAATCTAATTTCAAACTTAAGGTCATTTAAGAAATACACGCAGTAAAATAATGCTGTGATGGTACTTCTCAATGATGCCATAATAGTGGTTGTAACTGTGAGAAAAATATTTCTGGAATACAGATAGATATTTATTATTTCTACAGGTAGGTTTATACAACCTGGTGGCAGAACACTACAATTTACATATTACAATTAGGAATATTAACACAATGTAACTTTAAATTATTTTAAGACAATAATAACCATAACAATAACGATAATAATATGATAAAAATGTTAACAATAAGAGCAATAATAATTAACTCTTCATTTTATGGCTGACCTGCACAATTATTTTAAACTATTACATACACGACTTTATAATTACACTGCACTTCACTTCCCTTCACTTCACAACATTTGCAATTCACTTCTCTTTCTACTTCTATATTGCACTACACTTCACTACACGTCACCACACTTCAATACAATACTACTTTGAATATAATTATATATTTAATAAAGCAACGCATTTAATAGTAATTATCACAATAATAAATGCGTTTTTTATTAGTATACATATGAGATCTCATATACATAGATATATGAGAGGGTAGGGGCATGGCGTGTGTTGTACGTACAACGTATCGTTACTGACTCAGTTTTGTTGTTTAACTCTGTGCTCCTCGGAACTAGGAATGCGTGGATACTTCCAGGAAATGAATGGAGAACAAAATCATCGCTCTGGAAGATTTAATTTCGCCGAGCTTTCTTGTGTTTGCCTAATTTTTGTTTATACTAGGAGTGATGTTCCGATTTCGTGCAAGCCATCCGGCATTGCCATCGCCACGAGGATGCACCTTGTCTTAGGCAGCGCGTGTCTCTGTCGTTGCGCCTATCATTCTCAGCTCCCCGTTCCCGACCACCCAGCGAGCGCGGCGGAGCCTCTGCGGAGCGTCTGCTGGGCTGAGTCCTGCGCGAAGCACTGCGCCGAGCGACATACGGCCGCTGGCGGTGGCGCCCTTGGGCCAACGTGCGTCTGCAACGCCAAAGTCGCTAATGGAACATCGCACCGGGAGGTTGTAGTGACGGGTCTCCATGGAGACGGAGTTTCGACAGCTACGCAGCCGTGCACGGATGAAATTGTACGTGCCTGCTGCTTTCTGCGCTTTTCTTCGAACGATTCCAGTGGATACCGAAGTAGTACTATAGACAACGAACCATATACCACACGCGATGTGTTCTTCACTTAATTCTGGAACTCTACATTGAAGTTAGCTTAAAATTACGTAATTGGAGGGAATGAAACTGAAACGAATGTATTCTGTAGTATTTTTTCAAAAAGTATCATGCATTTCATAAGGTACGTGGTGTTCATTTATTTAGAATTTGAGAAACGTGTACATATTTTTTCTCCGAGCAGACTTGACTTAAACCATATTTACGATAAAAATGAAAGTGCAAAATGTTTCTTGTAAAAAATATATTTTTAATGTCATGATAAATAATGAGAGAAAAATATAGTTTTGTAAAATTAACAGTTTCTGACAAATGTCCATCCGAACTTGGGAAGAATTTTTTACTGTTCGCCTTCTAAAAAAAACCGTTGTGCGGGGGTATTTACATAATAGTGAAACTAAGTTTGAGAATATAACATGGGAACGTGAATCACTTGACGTTTTCCCTTTTCGTATACAATTTTTAAAAAAAACGTGTTGGTTGTGCGAGAGCTCTCACATGAGGAAGTGCGCGTTCCCCCTTCCCCACATCGAATGAATGAAAGCACGTTAGTGGAAGGGGTTTGAAAAGAGTTCGAGATTCTGCACGCTCCACCCTTCCCACACAATGCGAATGGGCAGAAGAACCGAACCCCCAGTACGTAATAAACCAACCCAGAAAATATTTCTTCTTTGAGTTTACGTCATAAAGAATAAAACTTGGTTCTTTCGGCGTCGAAAGGCACGTTTTAAGACTAGAATTTACAGTTCTCCAGTTCCGCGGGCTCGATGTCAAGAGCGGGCTGCGTCTGGCGGGATTGCATTTGCGCCTGCCTGTATGTCTTAAGTGAAAGTGCAATTCGCTTTCTTTTCATGAAGTTCATCTTTTGGCTGATCTGTTAGGGTCAGAAAAACATAGGGTGGGGAAATTGGAAGCATTTTTTATCATCCGGCGTCTTAAAAAATATCCGTATTTGCGGACCTTTTAGTGAACATTGAAAAACATAATATGTGAAGATGGTATGGAACGTGAATTATTTCACATTTTTCTTTTCCTATGAGCTTGATTCATAGAAACGGGCCGTATTTGAAAATGTGAACGTTATCCGCGTTTTCGCCACCGTGCGGCGTCGCCGATGGAGGGGGAGGGGGAGGGGGGCGCTGGGAAGCCGCGCCAAGGCGGCGGCGCCGGGCGGCGCCCCGAGGGGCGGGGGGACATTGTTGATGTTTTGGCACCTGGGAGCGCGGGCGCCGGTCGCCGCGCGGCCGCTGCCAAGCGCAAATGCCTTTCTATTGACAAGAATGCGGCGGGGGCCTCCGCGCGGCGTGCCCTTGGGGACAATTAGCGGGCAGCCACGTTTAGACAAACCGCCGCCGCGCGAATAAAACGCGTCGCCGAAGAGGGCTTGCGCGTCATTCGCGCCATGCGCGTTGAAAGGCTGCGGGTGTAAGCGGCGCGCGCAAGCAGACTGGGTGCACGGCGAAGCGCTCAAAAGGCTTGAAAGCGGCTTCCCTCGCTCGCCGCGGAGAGAGGACGCGGATGCCCAGAACAAACACAAGGAACAGCTGTCCGAAAATTGTGGAAGTCGAAGTGAAACCTGAGATGAAGAGATTTGAACTACTCACGTGTTGCTGGTACTGCAGTGAGAATAGAGATTATGATTAGGAGATATGTGCCACTTTTGATAGAAAAAGAATCGAACTTCAAGTTTGATTTTAGTGAAATATATGTAGGTTAATGAGTTAACTCACAAATTTTCACTGTAATAATGTCTCACTCGTAATAATTGCTAGAGATCAGAACTTTAGGCATTATACTAAATCTCTAAAATATGAAGACACAAAGGCACTTAAAACTGCTAATATACCTCCCTGCTCCCAAAACAAGGTCCAACGATTTTTGGTAACCTAAAACAACTCTTTTCTTCTGTGACTAAAAACGGTGTCTACCGTCTGTCACACAAAACTTCATTCACTTGAGAGAAAATTCTCTCAATATCGACGGAGATTACTGGGGCAACTTAAACACAATAGGTCCGAAGGATTTATTTTTAGAAGTGTTTCTTCCTAGAGGTTTTGTAAATCAGAATTTTGGAATTTCACTTGCTCCAGATTCTTTGATATATTTTTCCAAAATATGCCATAATGATGAATTTTCTAACTTTTCTCAACCACGTCATTGGATTTGCAAAGATAGACGCAAAAGGAAATTCGTCAGGTTTTGTTAGCCCGCGAAAAATAAAACCATCTATCGCTGGCAGAGAAATATTTTTTCTCACTTTATTTTCTATAGTCGTCGATGAGATGTTAGGGGCATTTCATCAGGAAGAAATGAATGGAATCTGTACTTTCTGACTTCAAGTGTGAGACAATGTTTCACTTTCCAGCGTTTATGAGACTGTTTACATTTAAAATAATCTAATTAAGTTTTTTAAATGTCTCTGGAATGCAAAACACGAATTTAGGGAAAAAATAGGCATTTACTTTTAAACGTAGGTATTTATCACAAAAAAACAACTAAAAATGTAACAAGAAAGATATAATTTATTGCAACTGGTTTTAAAAATCTACCTAACTTGTGTGATAAAAAAAGGATTTGCCCTAAGTTTAGGTATATATTAATTACATTAAGTGTCGAACAATTTCGGTTTCCTTATTAATAACTTGTCGTAAGGATTGTTGGCAAATCTCGAGGACGAGAAGCTCGTGTGTCCATGAGAATTCGGCTGGTTGGACGGTAGATGGAGGTCGTTTTTTGAATGTAGGTTGGGTCTCCTGCGGACGGTGCCCTCTGCTGACTTTCATTCCCCAAGTGCGATTAGTTAAGATGTGATTCAGGAATAATGAAGGTACCAGTAGAATGTGACGAGTGGGTGGAGGTTACGTAGACGTAGCCCCTAGGTGAAAGAAGTAGGACACAAATAAAAAGGAAAAATGTGGAAGGGGAAACTAACTAAAAATTGTTTTCCTGGCGGTGCATGGTTGTCGTGCAGCGATTGATTGGATTTGTTCGTCTCTAAGTGGGAAAGCCCAGCATCGCCATTGCCATCCATTACTAGAATGGAATGGTCCGGTCGGTGAGTGTCGCGTGTAATAGATATTCTCGTCGGGTAGGAAGGTTGGATGTTACGATGTCTTAGGCACTCCCAGCCGCCAAGCCTCCCGGGTACGCCTTAGTTTCGTACCAGGGGGACTTTACTTACCCCAGAGCGGGCACCTTCTTCAGCTTATCCTCATTCCTTCGGGTTGCGCTGAGGATGGCATCCGGCTCAGAGCTACTAGCTTTCCAGACTGTCACGTGGCCGCAGACAGCTGGCGCCCGCGTAAGCATATTGCGTAGCTCCGCCTCGAAAAGAGCGTCTCAGCAGTAAAGGCCTATATAACAGCTTGACCTCCGCTTAGCGGGGGCGTGAGCTCGTCGCCCGTGTGCACGGACCTTCCACTCCTCCGTTGGTTCAGATCGGCCCAAACTGGCCCTGCCGACATCCCTTCACCCCTCTGTCGGTTCAGTTCGGCCCTAAATGGCCCTGCTGACACACCACCCTCGACCCCGCTAGTTCAGATCGACCTTCCGGGATCCTGCTAGCAGCTTCGCGCCCTCTGCCCTGACCGCTGTGCACTTCGAGTGTCGCTAACCCGTTCGATGGCCGCTGCAAAGTCTCTCTTCCGGAGAACAGTCCTTGGCGAGGCTGGGCTACGTCAGGTATCTATGTAAGTACACCACCCCAATAAACTGCTGTTTGCCATGACTGGGGTCATCCCTGTTCTTATTGCTCCCACTCATCCGCCTGAGGCTTTTTAAGTGAATAAGGAACGGCCCAGAGGGCACCTTCTGCCCTTACCGTCCTTCCACTTCCCCGCACGTGGTGCCAGACCCATCCCCCCACGACAAGTGGTACCGTAGTCGAGTTTGAGCGCCCGTCACGCTGCGCCCACTTGAACCCCTATTCTATTTCTCGTGAGTATAGGGTCCTGTCACGACGAAGCCAAGAGCCCAACTGGGGGCCACCCAGCGCGAGAAGGCCACCGAGCGGCTCGGAGCCCCCAAACAGTTCCTCACTACGTTGGCACATACGAAGTTTCACCAGAAATCAGGTAACCGAACGGGGCATTTCAATTGTCCATGATGACTTTTACATGTGGGGCTGCGACCGAAGCCACTGCGGTTCGACAGGTTCGAGGCCCAACTAGCAGCCGCCCGGGCTGTGAAATTCTGGCGACATGGTGCTTAACACCGGGATCTCACTGCGACTGCATTGGCACTTGCGACATGAACATCGCCGGGAATCTGTGCTCCCTAGCTAGAGATTTCAATTCCCTTCAGGGCTTCTCTAACTGGGGCGACGCCCCGTGGGGTGTGGTGATGAAGCTATTGAGGGTTCCGAGGCGCCGCGCCGTGCGGAGAGTGAGTTTCGCCTCGTCGGCGGCCGGCGCGTCGCAAGTCGCTTCCCCCACGGCCCCACCGCGCGTTCCATTGTATTTAAATGGGGCAGGCAAGCGGCCGTGCCCGCCGCAATTGCCGCCATGCGCCGGCCGCGGGCCCGTTGCGAGCCGAAGATGTAATCACGCTCACCATCCAGCGCTCAAGACGGCGCGGCGGCTGCGAGGACCGGTGGATGCATGGATAAGGGCCGATGTCGGTGAAGGACACTTCGAAAACTCGAGGCTCAGGAGACTGCATAGGTCACGCTGCCGTGAATCACTGGTTGGGGGCGGGGGACCGGTTACAACTGCGAATGGAGGTTTATTATGAAGATTGCTGAATTGATAGACGCAAAATGGGGACGCTCAAGGAAATCTCACGATACCTACAGACGTGTTTTGAATAGATATGTCTGATTTTGGAAAATTAGCACATTTCAAAGAGTAACAAGCAATGAGAAAACTTTATTTATATTGAGCCCAAGAATTCACCGGTCGAAACAAGTGTGTCAATCCGCGTGTCTCGGGCTTCTTATGAGGAACTGTTTTTTGTTTTTTTAATCCGTTCTGAAAATTCGAATTAGTCCCTCCCCCCCAAAAACGCGTTTTTTAAGGGTTTTAGGTGACTTACGGCATCTACAAGTGATCAATAGCTCATTCAATTCCTCTCGTCAAATCGATTGACACATTTCTTTCCCTCTAAAATGTTCTGGACGAAATGTAGAAAAAACACGTGTTTTTGATGGTTTTAATGCATCTGCGAGTACGTTGGTGAAACGCTGTGATGTCATTCAAAAATATGAAACAAAAGTGATGCCATTAAAGTATTTGAGCCTTCAAGCGCAAAGATAGTTATATAAGGCCAATTAATGGAACAAATTAATGGATTTAAATTTCTTGGATATCATTTTAATTATATTAAATCAAGAGAGATGGAAATAAAGCTGAACAATTTCACATACTTCTGTGAAACGTTACAACGAACCCTAAAGCGTAATGTGCAAAAAGAAACCCTACTTAGATATTACAAAGTTATTGCCATGCTATTACTGCTTTACGGAAGCGAGAGCTGGACATTAACATCAGATCAGCTGCGGTGAATTGAATCTGCAGAAATGAGATTTCTTCCTTTTTGTGGCAGGATATTCACTATTAGACCACAAAAGAAGTGTAGATATCAAGAGGAGAATTAAATATTGAGTACGTTATAGATATAATAAACAAATGTCGAGAAAACTGGATGGATCATGTCCTGAGAATGCCAGAACATAGATTAAGTAAAATTGTCCTTCAATATGCACCTAAATGAAAAAGAAGTGTTGGACTTCCCTTGAAGAGATGGCATGAACAATTTCGAGACGGAACAGATGAAGAGGTCTAATCGTAGCTGTCGATGATGATGATGATGATGATGATAAAAATAGTTACATTTGTGAGTTTCAATGCCCAGGACAATCTGCGGTGGGTACAAAGTGGTTTAGTTAATACACAATGCGTCAGTATTGATGTAAGTAAATTAGCGAGCACAAAATGCAGGATGCGAAACCCTCAAGTCGTGCATTCTTAAGAGGACTGAACAAATTATGTTTATTGGATATAAACGAAATAAATTTGTCACTCGCTTCAGGAAGAAAAATTATTTTAACTCCAGTTCATACTTTCTGGTCATGACTTACATTTACAAAAAACCTTTAGTCTCTCTGGTATGCATTTGACAAAATTGTCTACATATTGTTCACATATTTTATCTTATTTTTGCCATAATTCTTTGAAGATTGCCCTTAAAATAAATGGAATAAAATTAGTGAATGAACAATCAATCCTTCAGCTTTCGTTTAAACAAATAGGTTACTTAATATAAAGGTATATTTCTCCATTCTGCGTTAAACGAGTAATTGATATCACAATTTTCGCATCATCAGATCAGTTTATCCAAGGAGATGTATATTGTGTGAAGACCTCGGAAGAAAGGAAGAAATATTTATTGATATTAGTCGGTTATTGGTGTGAATTTAATGTTTATTCCAAGTGTTATGGAGACGGGAGACCAGAATTGCACATAAAATTTACATCTAATGAATGTTCCTTTCATATTGCAAACATTGAATCCGTTTTGAACGTCTAATTTGTTCCCCAGAAAAAAATATTTGTTTTTTGATATTTTCACTCGTTTTTGTTTTTTATCTAGAGAATTATAAGTTTAAATAATCAGCATGAGCGTTCATTCGCCTTACTCGTACTTTGCGTATTGTGTCGAAACTTTAAAGATCATTTTTCTGATATTTTTGTGAGGTAACTTTGTTACATTCGCAATCTTGTCAGAATATTTGTTTCTGTAAGGTGTCGATGTTGTGTGCAATTCTTCAAGGTAATTCTTGTGTGTTCTGGCTCCGGGCCACGCATTCTTCTTCGTATCTTTTCCTTCAAATCTGTTTATAAACAAGCTCGTGCCTCTGTGCCAAACTTTGAGAGACGTTCCCAGTAACTTTGTATTGCTTGGGTCTGAAAAAAATGTTTTGAATTTTAATTTGTTTATATTACAAATATTATTTGTTATGTTTTGTAAAGTAATGGTTATTTCTTTTTAAATTGTCACGCCATATTTTGTAGGTTTTCCTGCTACTATGTCAAGAATAGGAATGTCATAGTACCGTGCTCCGTACATATTCATCTCTATTTGGATTGATATAATCTTTGCTTTTGTCGTATTTTTGTCTTTGTATTTTTCTAACTGGGAGCCCCCTTCAGTTCTATGCCCATGTTGGATCTGTTGCTTGGCGGTCGTGTCGAATCGTAGAGAGTGGCTGCTATTTTCCTTTATAATCCTAAGTACACGTCATCAATGCATCATTTTCCTCATTTCAGGCGTGGGTGATCGTCACTTCTATTTCTGTTCATGTAGTACTTCTCTTGCAAAATTGCAGTAAGTTTTGTCTGGTGTCGATTTGGATTCTTTTTCATGTCAGTTTAATTTTAGTTTGCTTTATCTGCACTGGAGTCAAGAGTGGCAAAGCCGTTCGGATGTGGGCGTGCTCACGCTGGAATGGTCGAAAGAAAAAAAGAAAGAGCAAAGGCTTCAAGATTGTAATGTTTCAGGGCATCGTCACCCCCCACATTTGGTATGAACTGGCATAAACATGGAAATTGTATAATATGACTGAAAAAAGTAACTTCTTCTAACATTGGATGGCGAGACTATTATCATTGTGAGTTATTGTAGCTCCTACAAAATAACCACCAGCAAATCAGGTCTCCGCATGATTGCTTTTACACTTGGTTGTTGGTTTCTTGGTTGTCCTCTCCCGATTCTCGTAGTTGACCGGACGATGTGTTTCCACCATTCATTAAGACTGAAAATAGAAAATATTGATACACGGTAGGGAAAATATATTATGATCTTTATTCAGTGCTTCGTTGAAAGATTGTTTGGAAATATGCTGTAACATGGAGAGGGGTATAGATAAACATGTGTAAAGCCAGTTATAAAATTAAGATGTGTTAACTTAAAATCTGGTAATTACCAAAGAAAGAAATTTAGCGATTCACATTTCACGGGTAAGGGCTTTGCGCACTTTTGTTGGGAACAATTTTACTAGAAAGAATTGTTTTATACCGCTTCCAAGTGGGGTCTGTATTTTTCTTCTGCGAACTTTTCAGTTTTAACTTCATTATAACTTCATTAACTTCATAACTGTAACTTCATTATCTGTGCACTTCTTCTAGAATTCATTGGGAAATATAGCTATTCAAATTATCGTTTCCATGTTGTTGCGGCAGGAAGTATTATTCCTTGACGAAGGACATCATGGATAAGAGCCCAAAATGTATTGCTTAATTTATCCTTGAAAATAGATTTTATTACATGAGAGCTTTTTTTATTTTCAAAATTCATGTAGTATATGACTTAGTGTAGGGATCACAGAATTTTGAAAATGTGCACACAATTCACTTCTCCCCATAGCACGTCATACGTAGTTTCAACTGTTTTTTTTTAAGGTAAAATAAATAAATAAATTTCCCTGTCATTGTGGTGCTGGTGTTATTCGCAAAGCTCCACGAGTTGGCACGGGATACGTAAGAGTCGTGTGCAGGTTACGACGTTCCAATAACGAGTTGTATCGTTGTGTAATGTGCGATTTAGGTTGGGTCAGGTACCTTTTAAGGTGAGAAAGCATACGCCCGTGCCCGCCAGCGCTGCCTCTGCTGCCGCGTTTACCTGAAAACCATGAGCTCCTCTAAAAGCAGGGGTTGTTTCGCTGAAGGGAGTGGAAGCGGTCGCGCGGAATCTTCCGCCGAGTGAAGTTGCGGAAATGCGCGCTGAGCACAAACGATGCACCCCTGCCTGGGCCTGTGAATAAACCCTAAGAGAGCGACTTCGCTACATCGAGCGGTACTTGGCCCTATATATATATATATATATATATATATATATATATATATATATATATATATATATATATATATATATATATTGCGTCTGGAGACGGGCGACAGCGAGGATGGGGGATGGGGACTATATCAACGCCAATCGTGAAGGCTGGTCGACGGCGCCGCCTGCAGCACGCCGCACCGGCGCGGGTTTCTGGAAGGGTCCTGTGGGCGGGGCAAGGGATTGAAGTTTCACTAGACGGGTGTCGAAAAAGTGAAGACTTGGATAACGAGAAACATTTTCCAACTGCGTAGCCCCTATCTGAATCTAAAAGTAGACAATTTCTTTTGTGGAAATGGATATATTTTGTGTAAATATTTAAATTAAAATCATTATGTGAATAACGATTATGGGACGTAGCAGAATTTCGTTGGAGTCAGGAAGATAAACTAGCGTTGAAATCTTTTGGTGCAATCCCGCGTTTTTTTTTTTTTTTTTTCGCACATCACCGATCATTTATATCAAGAGCAGAGTAAAACAGGATAGTCAAAGGTTAAGATTTTTTTAGGGAAAAGAAGGTATTGTTTGTGTGTGCGAGTGATACACGAATTGTCGGAACGTTGTTTGATATTCTTGGCTTTGATTCTTGGCTTCGTCTTGAATCGATGTTTCTGTGCTTTCCCTATCAACACGCACAGTAGTTCATTCAATTTCGAGCAGACAAACATTTGCGTCACAAAAGACGTCGTGAAGGTTGAGAACATAATTAAAGACTAGACGAAGTGATATTGAAACCGATGTAGAACGTACTTTACTACTATTTGCACGACTAAAGCCTGAATCCTCAAGAGAAAAAAATACCAGATTAGCGCCACCTTGGCATCTGGCTTTTGAGGTGCATTTGAAGACTTGGAGGCTGGGAGCTAGTAGTGTAAATGAAAGTGAACAAGTTGTACGTGTTCTGATCAAAGGGGGCTTATTGCTTTGGCCGGCCCGAAAGAGCTCAAAGGAGAAGGGGCGGAGGAACCAACAACGGGAACGAGAAGGCGGCAACTGGCTGGGGCTGCGAGGGGGAGCCGGCGCGAGGGGGCGGCAGAAGCGTAAATAGTGCGTTGATTGATTGAAGGGTGAACAACATTGGTGTTGAGCTCATCAATCGGGCGCAGACTCCCTTCTTTCGACAGCCGCCCTCTCCCCCTCCCAAGCTACATCACTACGTCTTCCGCGGAACCCGGAGTAGGTCGGGCGAGCGCCGCTGACAGGTCGAGGGAGGCAAAACAAACCCTCGGGAGTTGACGAGAGAAGATGCAACCTGCTGCGCCGGCCGCCAAGGCCACGGCGGCGAGTTCCGCCCGCCTCCACCCGCACCGCTCGTCCATTACGGCGGTCGCGGCTCGCAGGCGCTAATTTGAGGGTGCCAGGTCTCGCTATGGGTAATGCCCTGAACGGCTGTAATCTACGGGACGAAAATTGAAGGGCAGTGTTTGAGACGGGGGAGGGGAGCTGATGAACGCAGTATCGACAGCGCAAATGCTAGTTGTGAGCGCGCTGACAATTAGCGTGCGCGAGCGGGCCGCGTGATGGAAGAGGCGCACGAGCGCGCGCGACGTCTCAATCGAGGCGGCTGGGAGGTGCGGGCGCGAGGGCCGCCCGCGCGCTCGGGTGAATGGACGCCGGGCGTCGCGACGCGGGCCCGTGGGACGGTCGTCGCTGCAGCGTGGAATCCTGCCCCGGCGGCGCGGGATGGACGGGCCCGACGCAAGGTCGCGTGCCATTCATACGGCGCGGTGGGCCGGGAGCAAGTTGCCCAAGATGGTCGCGCGGGCAACCGGCCGCTCCCGTCCGTGCTTGCTGTCGCCCCCGCTCCCCCTCCCACTCCCCGTCTGCGCTCTCGCCCGCGCTATTCCCGCCCTTTACCCTCGCCTCTGGCTCTTCGTTCTCCCAAGTCCTCTGGGTCTCGGGTGACCCGTTGTGAAGTGGCCAGACCGCTCAGCTTCCAAGTAAGGGTACCACACTTCACATCCTGGACGATCCACTTGGGTTCTATGATGGACAAATGGGGTTGTGTCGATTTCTTTATTTTCATTCCACCATTATTTATTTATCCGTAATTTAAATCATACCTCCCATCGATTTATCCACGAGTGTTGGCCGAAAGGGCTCAAATACTGAGCTCATAATTAAGAATGTACTCGCTTCCGTGCCCGCCTCCGACTCAGCCTTTGCCCTCCTTTCTAAGCCCGCCCATTCGCATTCGTCGTAACTTGTACCTCCTCGTGTGCCCTCGCAGATGTGCCCATCTTGGCCTCGGCCGCCGCGTCTTCACCTATTCCTTCCGCCTTTGCGGTCACCATTGCCATAACTTCTTGTTTCCTTCCCTCGCGGAGGCGGGCGACACCGGGTCTCGAGAGCTCGGTTGTCCATCTTGAAGAAGCGGCGTCGCGTCGTCGCCTGTCTCGATGAGCAGGAAGTGGAGGGACCTCTGGCCCGGCAGGCGGCAGTGGGGACACCTTATTTATTTATTTATTTATTTACGTCAAAAACGGTCAAAAACAGTTAAAAACTATGTATGATGTGCTTTGGGGAGAAGTGACACCTCGACGCGCCTGGTTCTTTCGGTTGTAGTCTGCAAATTCTATTTCGCTGCCGAAATTTCTCTTCGGGAGCGCGGACCGTCAAGATCTATCGAATGGCCCACCAGGGAGCTAAAATGTGATGTGGCTTGCTTTTAGATGTCCTGGCGCCGCTGCGCCATCCTTTCGGCCGTCCCATCAATGCCTTCTTCAGGGCAGCCACGCAGCACCTGAACGTACGGTACGACCTGAAGCGAAGCGTGCAGCGCTCAGGCTGTCGGCCTCTGGGTGCCACGGTTCAAATCCCCAACCCCTCCAAGTGGAATTTCTTTTGGACGAAACTCTTCATTCCACCGCGAACTTCCATCTTCGTACTCATTTCTCATCACGTAATTTTACATAATCATCGCTGCATGTTATTGTAAGCGTTGTCGGGGAGACGCGACGTCGGGTGTGCTGAGGTGCTGGCTTCGGATCTCAGGCCTTTGTGCCTTCGCCTCGGAATTACGCCATGCGATGTATAAATAAATAATAGCTGAGCGGCGAGCGTTGTGCGGCTGGTGGGGCGGGGCGTGGAGGGGGGCGGGCGGCTGCGAGGCCTCGTGCGAGGTGCGCTCGGGGGGCGCGGAGTTTCGCCCACCTCATCGCACGCGAATGCTTCGGCTTCAGCATCCAACGTGGTTGATTCGGGGCATCGCGGAATGGAGTGACATTCATCTTAAGTACTTATTTGGTTCGAAGAGAGATTTCTTCCAAAACGTCAAAGGACAATACATGCGTAGTTTTACGTGAACGAATTTCACAGCTTACGCAAAGGAATAGTGCTTACAAATTAATATAAGTGTGCATATATGTGCTATTATATTGCTATGTGGCATAGAAAACGCATTCGCGTTTTGGTTGTAAATCACATATAATGCATTTTAAGTCAGTCGTTCGTGCCATTTTTTCAGGTTTCATTTTAACTGATACATTTCATGATGCCTAATGCTGTCCTTTTTCTCATAAAATACATGAATACTTTTCTCTAATGTTGTCTCCCGTCAGGTGTGGTAGTGTAGGGCATGTAAGTGTTACATACACTAAGGTAAGAATTGGACAAGGAAGAGGAAGGAAAGATCGCACGCGGTCCGTGACCCATTTGTTAACGTATTGCTTCGACATTCACCTAATAATGGTGGGAGAAACTGCGGAAAAGTACCGATCAGATCAGCCGGCCGCTAGATTTCTCCTCTAGACAGCGGCAGAATTCAATCTGTCGAACATCCTGTCACCTTCGGGGCTCGAACCCTAGGACCTCCCGGTCAGAGATACCTTATTGACAACACTTGATACTCTGAGCCATCTAAGCCGGCTTTTCACTGAAATGGATTCTAATTTCAGTGAAACAAAATTTTGAGTTACATACGATTACACACATTTCATAAAAACACGTAAGGTAGACGGAAATAGCTCATATCTCTTTTAGGTTTCATTATTTGTTTTTATTTAGGACTATTTAACGTTTAAAATAGGAAGTGCGGAATATGATATTTGGGTGAAACCGAGTTTAAATGAAGGCATCAAAAGACTTTTCCCTGTGTAGGGATGCAGGGAGAGTGACGGAAGTGTCCCGATGAAGCTGGGAGTCTCGACCCACGGATATCTGCGAGCGTCTTTGGCGAAGGAAGTGTGCGCGGAACGGCGACGCGAATTCCGCACCGCGGGCTGCTCCCCGTCCGCGCCCACGCCTCCGCCCGCCCCTCGCGGCCGGTGATATATTGGACGCGTTGGAAAACGTTATGAGAGGCCCGCCGCCGGCACAGTCGTTTCGCGCTAAGCTTATTTATTTATTTACGTGCTCGGCCGCCCGCCCGCTCGCCGTCTGCGCCCGTGGGTGCGCGGGCGGCCGCGCCGCCCCGGGCGCCTGGCCGGCTGCCGGCCCGCTCGCCCCGCTCGCCCCGCTCGCCCCGCTCGCCCCGCTCGCCCCGCTCGCCCCGCTCGCCCCGCTCGCCCCGCTCGCCCCGCTCGCCCCGCTCGCCCCGCTCGCCCCGCTGGGTGCGCGGGCGGCCGCGCCGCCCCGGGCGCCTGGCCGGCTGCCGGCCCGCTCGCCCCGCTCGCCCCGCTCGCCCCGCTCGCCCCGCTCGCCCCGCTCGCCCCGCTCGCCCCGCTCGCCCCGCTCGCCCCGCTCGCCCCGCTCGCCCCGCTCGCCCCGCTCGCCCCGCTCGCCCCGCTCGCCCCGCTCGCCCCGCTCGCCCCGCGCGCCCCGCTCGCCCCGCTCGCCCCGCTCGCCCCGCTCGCCCCGCTCGCCCCGCTCGCCCCGCTCGCCCCGCTCGCCCCGCTCGCCCCGCTCGCCCCGCTCGCCCCGCTCGCCCCGCTCGCCCCGCTCGCCCCGCTCGCCCCGCTCGCCCCGCTCGCCCCGATAAACGACGGAGTACGCGCGTAAAAGCCCCGCCCGCGGGAAACGACACTTGGCCCGCGCGCCCGTCGCCGAGCTCTGCCGGCAGGCCAGGCATCAGCAGCCCAGCTGTCTGGAGGAGAATTCTAGCGGCTCTTACACACACACACACACACACACACTTACACTAACATGCACTACACTATCACATATTCCGGGGAGACCGGTCAGGGCTTAGAGCTTGACCCGGCTGGGGCGGTGCCCCGCTGGTGGGAGAGTCCTGGTTAGGGGGAAACCCCACTAGCCGACGGTAGGTCGGCGCCGGATCTCGCCATCCAGCGGGGGAAGATCACCGCCATCTCCCCAGAAAAGAACATGCACTATACTAACGGGACTAATGACCAAAGCAGTTGACGCGCCCGGAAACACGAAAAAACCAAACCAAATCAGCAGCCCACCTCTGCGGTTTTCGGCTTGGGTGTGAGCCTCCTCTCTCGCCAACTCTTACGATCACAAAATTTGGATACAAAACTTAAGTACTACATATATTAGGTAAAAATCAATATAACTTTTCGTCCTTTAATTATATAAATCTATGTATTGAAATAACTTTTCGGGAGCTAAAACTTTTGAAAAATGAATGTATCCCTTCATACTAAAAGTTGATTCTCTTTATTGTGTTACGAAACTACTACTTTTGTATTTTTTATTGCTGTTTAGACTAATCCTAAATATTCTGGAATTCGTAACATTCCGTTAGAGTTTACCGAACCCCACTAGTCTCTTGCATCCTTTCAATCATTCATGTGTTCAAATCCTTAATTTTATTAAATGTGTCAAAAGTTAACTAAGGCAGTGGTATTTTGCATCTTTTAAAGAAAAGGAACAAAGCTTACTAGTTGGACCCATCCGAATATTCCACCCTTTTTAAATCATAATTTTAAAAGTGAATGAATGTAACGTCGTACTATAACCCAACATCGAACGGTCAGACCCCGAATGTGCGTTACGTCATAAAGGCTCTGTACTGGGTAAGGTAAACATTACGTTGCTACTCTAATGAATAAACAGAAAACTTAAATATTCGAGTGCACTTGTCATTCAAAATTGCACAGAAATATTAAGTAGTTAAATTAATCCTACATAGAGTTCAATTTTCGGCACATTTCTGACCACGAATGTACCAGAGTGAATCGTAAAACCCCATAATATTTTTTAGAGAATGGTATATAGAAGGTGTCGATAAGGAGAATAAAAATATTTGATGAGTAGAATTCGTTGGTGTTGCATTGAGTAACTCACTCACAAGAATATTCATTTCGAAATCTTGATGGCTTTTGAGAATTATAATGTCTCATTCCAACTCATTACTTACTGGAGAATCGACCCGAATGTTCGTTTGCGAAGTCGTAATTAATTGGTCCCTCGGTCAGGGATCCATTAAAGCTTCGCATTGCTGCTTATTAACAGGAGGCTGAGGGCTTATATTGTCCGAGTGCTGAGGCGAGTTTCTTGATAATACAATTGGCTGTTGATTAGAATGTTGTTTTCGAATTGAAGGGTCGTCGGTCGATTAATCAATAGCGTTGCGAAAAGAATGTGGGAAGATCGAAATGCTTGCTCTGTGTTCGTGCGTGCGTCGGCGTGAATGCTTACCCTCGTGTACGTTATGCCGTTAAAGAGGAGCGCTAGTGATTAATTAGTTGCGCCAAAAGTCTCCGAACGAAGGAATTTAAAGATAAAAAAATGATTGAGATTCATGTTTGAAATGAACGATTACTTTCATGCCTTTGAATTTATTTAAAAAAATCATGTATCATGTTTGTATAATAATTGTAGTTAAAAAGAGGATGTGCTTCTTTGAAAGGAGGCTGCTTCTCTGTGAGTCAAGAGGATTAAAAAATGTGGATGTCTGGTACTCACTGCGACATCTTTTATTTCACTAATTTTGTTATGAAGTGAATTAGACGCTTACGCGCCAAGGATTTATTATTCGGAAGAGCGTGTATATTGTCCGAATAATATTTCTGTCTACGTGAAAGCTAGCGGCTGACAGGGGAGATGGGGTTACGTTATGGAATAAGAGACTTGAAATTCTGATGTCACTGCAGAGTTGGCGATGCTTATTAAGAGAAAATTACATTGAGCGAGAAGTAACTAAAAATTGAAGAGTGTCGAAGAGTTCTCTGTTGCCTACTGTGGTGTGCTCTCATTGCGATTTGTTTCTTGTTAATGCTGCTACTTTTGTGGTCTGTTGCAAGAACGACCACTTATCTGTCGGCCGAGTAAGTAGCAACATCTTTCTACCCCCTCCCCCCAGCTGTCAAGTAGACAGAAATATTCGGATAATAGAATAAAATGGTTTGATCCTTCTAACTGACACGTTTATTTTTACAGAATGATACATTAATGTTGGTGTTAATCTGTTGAATGTGTCGTTCTGAAAAATCTCGTCAGGATATTTGTTATAAATTTACACGAAATTTTTGATTGTCACTGGTGATCATTTGATTTGTTTGAATGATGATCAAATGTTTATTTGATTGACTTCACACTGGAAATAGTTACGTTACAGTTCTGATATAATATGTCTAAAGTCATAAAATACCTGTACACAGTTCGATTGTTAAGCCATGATGTACAGCTTGCTGCTGATGTTCTGGGCTCAACCCCTGGAAACGGATTAGCGGTCTTTTTCAGGGCGATGGCGGTCAGAAATACCGTTGATCGGACAGGACGACCACAGCAGCCTCCCAGGAAAACGTGTAAGGCGCTGTCACCGACAAGGCAGTGCCCACCCACGGTTGTAGGCGCACGGGTTACGGATGATTGATGAATTATCACGTCACCTTTTGAAGGATTTGTCCGTTGCGCACTGGTCAATGTTCCGATTCACCGCATCCAATCTCGAATGAGAGTTTGAAGTGAAGTTCGCGTTCGCGTGGCAACTTGTCTTCTCACTGAATGTGCCCACTGAAATTCTTTGAGCTAATTAAATAATAGATGAAGTTCTTGTAAAAACTAAAGCGAGAACAAACTAAAGATAGATCGTCCTATGTCTGATGGACAGTGGGGTTCGGTTTGCGCGGACGTCTTTTCTCTAAGGAGTCTTAGCAACATTTTGAACAGTCTGAACATTTCTGTGAGGAGCCTATTGAGCCGAAATGTCCGTTTTGAATATTCATCTCAGTCGCGTTCATGGAACCTTGTGAAATCGTGTAGTCAGTTACATTCGTTGAGTGAAAGTATATGCACCCCACTTGAGTTGACAAGACGTAGAATTCTCTGGAGGGATTAGTAAATTTCGCTTGGGAGAATTTTGAAGGCGTATGTCGAATTAGGTCGACATTCTGGGTACTGAAATTGTGATAAAGAGAGTCAGTTCACTGTTGAAACAGCAGTTATTACATTGCGCGTATCTTGAATGGATTTATACAGAAGAACGCAATGAATTCATTGAACGAGTTCTTTCGACGTGCTGCTGTGATCAAGTAATAATCAAGCTTCCCCGTGGCGAGGTTCAGTCGTTAATAAGTCGTTCTAAGCACGAAGAGTGGAAATCGTGGTTTTGTTTTCTGATAAACGCTTCCAAAACTTGCGCCAGAGTCCTTGGAAAGCCTGGAGAGTGAGAAATGCATGCGCCCGCGTGGCCTTCGTACGCGACTGACTAGAATTCCATTTGAACATGTCTGATACACGCTCGAAAGCGTTCTCAGCCCCCTGATTTCTCAGAATAATAAATCGGCCTCCAAGAATGAATGAACAAATTTCATCAGCCACTTTTGAGAATCCGAGATGTGTCAACATTCTATAGTGCTGTTTAATGAATCATCAGATTGATACTGAGGTAAGCTTTACCTCTGTAGGGGAAAGAAATATTGTGAGATTTTATGTAATATAATGCCATAAAAATCATTATATCATATACTAGTCGCTTCGAAAGTATCCACCATTTATTTGTTTTATCGGTGGTTCCACCATTATTTTGTCTTATTGGTCCAGTAATACAGTACTCAAAATTACATATTTTAGAAAAATCAATCATTGAAATTTTGCAAAGCTGTGCAGAGAAAGGAGATTCACAAAAATTCACAAGAAATTGCAATCACCTTCTCGTTATGAGTGTATTATCCTCTTTCCAATTTGAATATACTTAGCGTAGTCTCTTGGTTCGATTAAACATTGAAAATATAGTATGTATGTCCTATTATAAACATTCAATATTGAATATTTGCTGTTTTGAGCGATTGTGATAACTAAATATTGAAGACCGTTGTCTGAAATTTGAGAAGATTGTTATGTCATTTGCGGAATTCGATTTTTAGGAAGGAGGGAGTGCGTGACTAATGATTTTGCAAACGATGCGATTTTGGTATATTTTTATTTGTAATCATCACAACACGAAAAAACGAGATAAGAGAACCTGTTAATCATACGACCCTTCCGGTTTTAGGAGCTTCAGAAAATTCATTTTGCGTCAAAATGTTACCCCGTCGAATACCCATAATATATCGATATTTCAGTGTGCAAAGCTGGCGTTTAGAATAAGATAACATATGATACAATTATCATATGTTATCATGTTCTAAATGCCGGATTTTCTTTCACGATGGCATGCCAGTTGAAATAGAAGACGGTTAATTGAACAGTTAAGGTTAGATTCCAACGTGCATTGATCATAACCGATGCCAATATCGTAACTTACATGCCTATCTAGATGAAAAGTGATCCAATGAGCCCTGGAATGAATGGATTTCATTAGGAACGTGGTGTATCTCTGAGCGGAAGAACATTTCTTTCCATCTGCATAAAGAAAATACCCGGTCTGCGTAGGAAAGGAGTTTGTAGTGCTGTTGATGAGGGAGGTGTGTGCATGGCGGGGCGGGGCGGGGCGTGGCGGGGCGTGGCGTGGCGTGTGCTGAAGTGTTCCGGCGGCGGCCGGCGCTGCGTCAGTCGCATTCCTCCTCCACCGCCTCTAGGAATTTCTGCCGCCTTCTCCGCTGGCTGCGCGTAATCGGCGGTGACGAATGCGGGCGGGGCGGGGAGGGGCAGGGCAGCTGCGACGCGCAGGCCCTCGGACGCCCAGCACACACCGCGGCTCCGGCGCAGCGCGGTGTCCATTCCAAGCAAAACAGCGCCGGGGACGGAAGGGTGTAGAAGTAACGTAAACACCCGGGGCAGACAAGACTTACTGGAGCGCCTGGGGCGGAAATGTGATGGCACGTTTGCCCCATCCCTATTTCGTGAACTGAATCTCAAACACCATGCCATATTTTTAACAATGTTATCTATACCGGTAAATATATATATATATATATATATATATATATATATATATATATATATATATATATATATGAATTAATGTAATGAATTACATTAAACTAATGGAATTGTAATTGTAATGAGTAAAACTGTGAATCCAGGAAAATGTAATTTTTCTAGTTCCTGTTTTTTCTCTTTCTGCATTTTTCATTACTTTTGGAAATTAAAATAAAATGGCTTTTGTGAACTTTGTTTGTTATCCTTTTGTCGGTGGTTTCTGTGGTGGTCTCGTCCGTGCTTTCTCTTGGCGAAATCGTGGCTTTCGTTCGTTAATTTACTGCATCAGAACGTCGTGTATATGAAGACCAACGTCCTAAAATGAGACAGTCTGAGAAATATCGATAAAGCGAGTTCACCTTACAGAGTTCGTGACTGAGAGAATATCGGGGTGCTGAAATTCCTCTGGTACTTTCCCTAGTTCTGCTCTTCTGCTACATGACCTTGTGGCGACTATGCCGCGTGAAGTACAACTCCTCTCTTATGAGGACACTTGAAAAAAATTGTTCAAGGGAACTTGGAAAAATCATTTGCAAAAATATATATTTCTGTCGTATTCATCAGGTAGTTATTTTACATTGTTTAAACAGAATTGCCAATGTATTTCTCGTGCTCAATATCACACTTTTTCGGGATTTGCGTTGTAATGAGCAGGTTTCGTGAATTGTCCGTCCCAGAATACTAGGGCGAGAGCAGCTACCAGATCCACCGGGCTCTGAATAGCAGGACCCAGTTTTGTCCCTGAAGCGTGCGGCGCCGTGGAAAGAATTGCCGGGCAGATGACGGAGTCGTGGCATATGGACGGAGGAGAGGGGCGGCGTGCAAGGCGGCCGGGGCCTCCGCCGCGCCGCGCTGGCAGCCTTCCAGGCGAATGCCAGAGCAACGTCGTGGCGCCGGCCGAGCTCTGCTCGCTGCACTCGGCTCCGCCAGAAGCCGGCGCGGCGCTTAGAGCTGATCCTCTCACGCACCTTGGGGTGCGGATCAAACCCACGAGAACAAAACTTTCGCGTTACTTAGTCGGAGGATTTCTATTCAATAGAAGTTAAGGAATATTTACGCACTTGAGGCCGATAAAAGAATAAGTATATCACCAATAGAATTGAAAATCTGATTTTATCACTTACAAAATCCCATAGAATTATTATCTGTCATGCCCAATAAAGTCATTTTATTGTAATCGCAGTGCTAAAATCGTGTTTATGTGGTATTAAACCGGTGAATGATGGTAAGGTAAAAAATATTAACATTAAAATTTCGCCCATACTTGCACATTTCCAGAATTGTGCTCATATATATTGTGTATTGACTTCTTGTGTTATTCATATCACTTTATAGAAACAATGTGCTACAAAGAGGTGAAAGACAAGTGACCGCTCAAATATTTTGTATATTTCAAATGATGCAAGAAAACCAAAAGCTGTGTGACTAGCTTTTGAGGAATGAAAACTATTCCGTTATGTAGAGGTAGATTTAGTGTTGCTCACCATGTTTTCGCTTACAACTAATTGACATGAGCTGACGAATTCTCCACTCTTCATTTATACCACGAATGAACACATGTCACCAAATGCCAGTTGGAATTTCTTCACTACCTGTACACTTCTGGATCAATAAAACAAGTAAATAAAAATTGCGTACATTATTTGCGCCCTTTGTGGCCAATGTCGCTGCGAGACAAAACAATTTCCTGAAGAAATAAAAGAAACTTCAAAACTCCTTTATTGTATGATTTTCTGTGCAAGTTTCCAAAATTATCTTTTCATAAAAAATGGTGTCGAAATTGATCCTAATGATAAAGTTTTAATTTACTATAGCAATTGGATCTCACTAACTCTCCGCACTCTTTGCACTCGTGATTGGCGAGCATTTTTTTTTTAAAGTGAGATAATGAAATTCGCTTTTAAAGAGTAGTTTCAAACTTCACCATAAATCATTCCGCATTGTTTTACCGAACAAAACTAACTACTAAATGGAATTGTAATTTCCTTAACGAGTGAAGTCATATGCAGAAAAACTAAAATTTTTAAACATGAAAGTCGACTCCAATGTCGATTCTAATTTAACTAATATTCTACACCTAAGGAATACTTCAGTCAAAGATATTTACAGAAAATAAACGTATCGAGTTCTTTCATAAACTTGTAATGTCATAAATATACGACTTATAATCCCGCATTTGATCTTATAAATAAATCGAAATGCTTTTTAACTACAAATGTAAATTTTGTTACATTCTCTTTCGAGATTTTTGCGATGTTTAGATGTCATTTTCCATGTTGTTTTGAAGCGTTGGCTTGCGTGGCCGCCAGGTTTATCACCCGAGCTTCTCTACTGGCCTGTGACTTCATTGACTTGCGAGGATGATGTGTCGAGTGGTCTGCTCGTGTCGGCCGGTGCCAGCGTGGGCAATTGGCAGGTGTCTTGTGGGTCATGATGCAGCTGGCGCAAAGCCCGGCCTTCCGGACGCACTCCCTGGCGAACACTCCCATGCGTCAATACGTCCTCGCTTGTTTTGTATTCAAAACACATCGCTGCTGCAAATGAGTGGCCAGCAACGTGTGTTTCGTCGGGAGAAAGTTTTTGATTGCGTATTGTATCAGCATATGTTTTTGTATTAATGTATTTCTTTTTCCATGTTTACGTTAAACGTAATTTAAAGTGCGAATAGAAGCAACGCAAGTCATTAAACCGTTAGGGGGAAAATGGAATTTCCTATTCCAGGAGAACTACGCCGTTGCAGAAGGGTTACGACCCTCGTGTGTAATGTGAGCGGTTATGAATTTCGGAAAGAAAATATCTTCAGTAAAGTAAACGCAGGTGCGTCGACAACCTACTTATCGAGGTGTACACGGAAATTTCGGTAATGCTTTCTACTTGCCCCTCCCCCTCCTCGCCCATCTCTCCCTTCCGCACCCCACGCCGCGTCTCTCGCTGCGTGTAACCTCACTGGCTACCGTCCTTTGTCGGCTGTACGCAGCCTGTCGCCTTCTGCCCTCAGCCCACTGCCCGCCGCACCGGGAGGTCACTAGGTTCGAGTCCCGACGGTGTCAGGATTTGCGACTTTAGCTTTTCAGCTAGGTCGACTTCAGTCGCTGCCTGGAAGAAAATTCTAGGGGCCGGCTGCTCTGATCGGTAGTTTTCCGTGGTTTCTCCGATCAACACCACGCGAATGCCGGAGCAGTACCCTAACAAACGGACCACGGACCGCGTGCGATCTTTCCTTCCTCTTCCTTTTCCTATCCTCATCCCTTACACATATATGCACTACACTACCACCCATGCCGAGAGCTCGGTCGGGTGCTTAGATCTTGTCCTGGCTGGGGCGGTGCCCCGCTGGTGGAAGATACCTGATTGGGAAAACCCCGGCTAGCCGACGGTAGGCCGGCGCCAGAACTCGCCATCCAGCGGGGAAAATACCACCGCCACCTCCTGTGCAAAAACAGGCACTACACTTACGGCACGCATGACCCTATAGTTGACGCTCCCTGAATCGCTAAACAATCGATCCGCCCACTGCTCACCGCTGCCTGTTTCCGACTGCATGCGCTGTCCGCCGCCCTCCGTGCCTGTCTGCTCCCCGCGCGGGTGAGAATCCCGTTGCGCCGCTGGGGCTTGCGTTGCATCTTGCAGCTGGCGCATCAGCGTCTGACGAGCGCGTAAGATCCCGTGCCCGTGGGCACTCGCAGCCGCATGCCGCCCGCCCGTTGCAGCGCTTGGCCGTGGGCGACGCAAGCAGGGCTGCGCGCTTGCCGCCGTGGGCAGCGGCTGTGGGTGAGGCCGTGTGTTTTCCGCTTGGCGTGGGAAGAAGTCCAGTGTGTTTGGGAATGGTGCAGGTGCTCGAGCGTTCGGTTTTCGTGTAGGCAAACGGGTAGTAGGTATTAAATCGTCCCAAGAGACGTGAGCTATTCTGTTTTTGCGCCCCAGCTGTGCCTGTGCGCTGGAAAGGCGTCGCTGAAAACTACGGGTCCTAGACGCGGAATTGTCCAACGATCGTTATTTGCAAATCAGAAGAGTCTAATGTATTTTTTCGAGATTATTTGTCCGATCACAGATGTTTTTATCGGCGGAGAGCGCTGCATGAAGACGACGCTTGATATCATCCTGCCAATGAATGTGAGGAAGCCACCGGTGCTTCATGTGTCGGATTCCATTTCACTTTTGCATATATCGATACCTAAAGTCGTAAAGAATTTTTTTGTTTACATTAGCTACTTTTGAAAGAAATCTGTTATTTTCCAGGGGCGAAATGTAATATCTACTTAATCATGTAAAATTTTATTTCTGGACATTTACTGTCAGTAAAAAAATGAATAATTAAGCAATATACATCGTGTGTATATGTGGGCTGTTCGGGCCTGTAAACAATTTGCCTAAAAAGTTCTGAAACAGTTGAGCGTATTGTTGTAAGCGTAACAGTTGAATGTATTCTTCCGCCAGCCACATGGACTCCAAGCGCCAGCTGTTAATTCCTCCAAATGTATATTAAGTATGTGTAGTTGGAGGTTAGAGTATGTGAACTGGAGGTTTCACGAGTGAATTTCATCGTTGCGATATCGAATTTTTGGCTCTTCAGTAATAGAAAACAATTTACATCGGCAAAGGAACTACAGTTTTTATTTTGCAGCATTGCTGGCAAAAAGAAACTATTTTCTTGTCCTACTCCTCCCACAATTACCATAAAGACAGCCCAATAAAACCTACGCATTCATCTATCTATTGAAGCATTGATTTGTCCAGGTGTAGGTACTGAAGGTATAATAAATAATAGGGAATGCAAAACAATTCTGGTTGCCGAAGAAAAAACTTTTAAAAAGATGTGAAAGGACCTTATTTCTGGGGAGAATCGATGTAATTAATGGGATCAGAGCTGGAAAGTGCTTCGTCTGTTTTCCGTTTGGCCTTGCGTCGTGTCGCCCGAAGTCCGCACCAGCGGCTCTGCGACTCAGAGCGCCCGCAGAAGCAAGGGACAAGGACAAATAGCCAGACGAGGAAAGAAGAGAATGCCTAACACTGTCATGCCATTGATCGTAAGGGGCGTTAAAGTGAAAAATATGTTGTTTTTTTTAAAGATTAATGTTGCATATTAATAGTTGTTTATGTTCCAAGAGCGTTATGATGGTCGTAATGATCCAGAGGCGAACAAAAATCCCGAGGTCCTTTGACCCTTGGGCTTTTTGTCGTTGCTCCAGTGAAAGCCCGTGGTACATTCAATATTTTTATTTTTTCCCCTAATTTTAATGATTCAGAAGTACTTATTTATTAATTGATTATTTGTTAATTTGATTCGGTTGTCTTTTTTTTATTTCCCTCCCATAATTCTCTCCATAAGAAAACATGGTATCATTCAACTGTTTTCATATTTCCCTCGTAATCCCGATCCTTTCGATCCAGGTAAGTTGTGAAGTGTATATCGAACTCCGTAACGGAGGCAATAACAAGCAATAACGTATCAGTAAAAAATATGTTATTGCAACTAATGAATTTCGATGGTTATCTAACATTCATTTTCCGCAAGGTAATGTTGGAAGGTAGATCTACTCTCTTTATACTGTAAGGAAGATCTTGCTGTGCTCGTTTTATGGTGGAGAGGTCCTTCTTTTTCGGTGTATCAATTCGCTCCCGGGTGCTGCAGCGCCGCGCCGCGTCTTGCTCCCTCCCTCGCAATCTGCCCCGGGGGCCGAGCCGCGCGAAGGGCGTGGGCCATTGTGCTTCCGCGCAAACAAAGCGAGCGCCCGTGTGTGCGCTTGCGCGGTAGTCTGCTAACAGCCGAGGTTTTGACGGCTGCGCGGTGTTGGCACACTCAACAAACCGTAAAGAACGCAGCGACAAGAAGCGAGCCTACGCCCGGAATCGGACGGACTGGGCCGCCCGGGCTGCCCGCGGGCGAAAATTTGTGGTCGCAAATCCGTCGACGGCCGACAGAAAAAGCAAATGCGGCGCAGAAATACTCATCCGTGATGTGCTCTTGAGCGCTCGCTGGCGATTCGTCTTTGTTTCGCGGATTTGAATGCTTAAGTGAGTTTTAAAATGGATTCGGAGCGGCTGAAAGATGTACCGCTGCAGAAATAATCGTACACGAGTCTTCACTTGACCATACAAGTTTTATTTGAAATATAAAATACGTATGTAGTATGTTTATGTATGCAGTAATGGGAACCTGTCCCCCTGTCAATTCCAATAACGCGAACAGAGTGTGTCAGATACGTAAAAGATATTCGTCAGATGTCGATCGAGTTAGGCATGGACTGTTAGACATGAGCAAGCAAGGAGTTGAGGTTACTTCTGCTTCGCGACAATCCGCTCATCCTGGACTCCAAGAACTCGGTTTCCAAGGAGCAGGGGAGGGTGTAAATTTGACATTTTACAGCGAAGATCCGGTGGTAACAGAAGCTCAGTAGTAATAGTATTAGTCGACTTGTAAGCATATGCAAATGTAAAGATATCTTAATAAGTAAAATACGTAAAAATATGTAATTGTAGCATAGTAAGTAAAATAAAAATGGTTCTAATTTATCTAGAAACTTTTTTTAAACTCTAAAATATCTTTGAACGTAGGTAACTTGTTTCTCGTCATTTTTATGGATAGTACATTTATCCGGCACTTCAATTATACCGCTCAGTGAATTTACGAAGAGTAGTGTGCACATTACCATGGTTCCCACAATGCATCGGCTGCTCACATTTAACAATTAGCAATAGAACGAAGTTCGAACATAATTTTGACAACTTCTTAGCAGTCCCATTCTTACCATGAATTATTTTCTTTTTCGTATCTTGTTTCGCTCACATTCTTAGAGGAACGTTCAAGTCACGTTCATTAGCGTTACCGATTTTGAAGATGGGGTTAATTACTGCAAGTTATATTCGAAACGATCATGATTTTCGTGTTAAAATATGATGCAAAATTCAGATACAGGAAATTGAATGCAATGAATCACATATTAGAAATACAAAACAAAAATTAAATATTAAATTTATGTAAAAGTAGTTAAAAACATGAGAGTAACGATTAACATTTTCAAGCAAAATATGCAGAATAATGAGCATTTTGCAGAAGTAGGATGCATATTAAGAAAACAGGCAAAATATGAAAGGTAAGCATCACAAAAGCATATTTAAATAATTGGAAATTGGGTATTTCACGCACATACCCAATTAGTGAGGAGTCTTTGCGACTACTGGGAGAAAATTTGCTTTTGAGTTGAAAAGCTGTCCCTACTCAACTCAATTTCGTTCGTGCTTTATTATATGGGATTATTGTTCTTAAAATAACTTTTTCTATCTGTATTTTGAGGAAATATTTTTATGAATATATTTTCGATTATTTCATTTCATTATTAATATTACGGGTTAGAAACTGATATAGAAAATGAAGGGTACAAGTAATGAAGTCATATAATACAGCATTTAAAAGAATTTGTAAATACATGAATCATCGTTAACATGCCAAAATACTTTTTGATCTGGGGTCTTTGGAGTAGTTTCTGTAAGCCTAAGAAGTTTTATCCCCTGACTTGTATTATGTAATAAAACACATAGCAGCTTATTGCGAGGATGAACACCATCATTATATTATTTTATATAATAGTCCGATGGAGTGGCCCAGGTGCGATTTTAAACACCCACAGGCCTGCGGTAGAGAATATGATGTGTTCAGATCCACCGATAATTGGAATTGTATTTAAGTTGTTTCGCCCTCTATTAACTTCGTTGATATCAAATCCAGGGTGGAACTTGAAGCGATTAATTGCCGTGTTCCAACTACGATGTCTACCAGCATCAAAAGGAAGCTATGACCGTCATCAGCTGCGAGTGTCTAGCGTGCGCGCCGTTGTAGGAATGAAGCGGTTTGGGCTAACGGTTCTCCGAAGGGGTGTGGGAGATGGCATCGCCCATTGTTCGCGGCGGGCGGGGGGTAGGGGGTGGGGTCTTAATGGCCCCGCGATCATGCGATGGCCCTGTGGAGGCCACCGCCGCCCGCGGAGGCACCGGGTGGAGGTGGCTGAAGGGGAACCTGTTCTCGTGCTGGTGTCCACGCAAGCGGTCTTCCGCTCCTCCGCGTTTTGGGTTGTTTGATCACCGACTTTTTACGCCGGCGAGTGTTGAAACAACGCCAGGAAGTGTTAAGAGCCGTGTGCTGCTCTGCGGACGTTATCGCAGTTCACTGTTCCCTCCATGAGACGCAAATTCGTTTCTGACATCGTAAATCAAGTGATTCTAGACTGTCCTTTCTGTGCCTATTCTAATTTTATTTAAAATCGAGTATTTGAGACCTGCAAAGTGACAAACATATAAATATTCTTAAGAAAACTGATATACTCCCAGCACCCAGAACTTAGCTAGTGGACCTCACAGCCACTTTGTGACGCCTCTAGAAGCTATTATCTTCTCAAGTAACGACTCCTGACTGGGCTGTCTCCTACGGCAACACCGTATTTTTCTTCAGAGTACCTCAGTACCTCTTTTCAATACCTTTCATGACAAGAATCAATTTAAATGTAAATAAAATCTAAATAAAAATAGTCTGCCTCTAGCAGAACCATCACTCGAAACTTGCAATCAGTGCCCCACGTACTTAATAAGACACTCTGAAGAAGATATAGGTAATCGAAAATATTGTGGAATCGTCCAGAAGAAACACAATTAATTTCTTGGGGAAAGATTTGTGAGGCACGTATATGTCCGCAATCGGGTATAACTCGTAGAAGAGGCCTATCTACGGTGTCCAGAGGTTCTTCAGAACCGTACTTGTATGTGCGGCTGGAGCATCAGATATGCCCTTTATGGCACAGGCCCGCCTCTCCATTGCAGACGCACGTAGGCGGACTTACACGTCGATCAGCCAGGGAATTATTCAAACGTCTTGCATTAATGAGCAATTAGCGAAGCCACATGGGAGTAACATGATTATTTACGTTTTCATTACTTCATTGCTTCTCCTGTCATTTTGCGTTCATATATGAACATGAAACTTTTAATTCCGTTCAAACCTTATTTAGGTATGACGGTCTCGCCTCCAGAGATAATTCATCTCAATTTCTTCGAGTGATAGCATGTACTACAAGCCTTTGAACATCCTTCACCTCTTATGAAAACCTTTCAAGATATTATAAAAATATTAGTTTATTGTTATATAAAATTATTGTTCTATCCATTATCCATGTTTTATACATTTGCCTCCACAAAGGTGGCTTTATTATTATTATTATTATTATTATTATTATTATTATTATTTTATTATTATTATTATCATCATCATCATCATCATCATTATTTCTCCCGTGTTCGTGTATGTATGTGTGCGAATCCTGTCGATTCAAATAACGATCGAATTTTCGTTTGACGATGAAGTTCCTCTACTTTCCCCTATTGGAAAATTTCAATTTAAATCATTAACAAAAGTCATCTAAGTAGGCAGATGCCGACTACTGTATGAAATGACTTTCTTTTAGTTTTAATGCAAAGCTGGATTCTGAGAATAACTACGCTAACATCCAGAATGTAAAAACGTATGTCGTGAGATCGAGTACTATCCTTAAAGCGTGTCACCAATTAAAACTGGTTGCCAACAGTCGTACTATAGTATTATATTTTGGGGAAAAGTCTTACAATTTCTGTTTTTTCTTTTCTTTCTTTCGAGAGTCATGTTGAAGGTGAAGAAAACGTGTTCAACTATCACGAATCTTGGAAAAACCGGAACTCTACGGTAATAATAGTTATTTCTGGAAAAAAAGAGACTGGTAATTTTTTAAGAATTCGGAGACCATCCGTGACAAGTTTTGTATTTAAAATGATTAGAGGTCACGTTCGTAGCTTTCTTGAGTCGTGAAGAAAACTCGCGGCACGTCCAGACCAACAATTTGGGAAAGTCAAGGTAGAAATTATGGAAAAGTGAGGACATTTGATATTCCCTCCGAAAGTTACGAAATTGACAAAAACTTTTCTTACGCATTGGGGATTGTTCCTTTATCATAATATTCATGAGTCTCTTTATGAAAGCTTTTATGTGCTTTAAGTGCAGTTGAAGTGACGAGAAGCTAATTTTTTGTCTTATCTCCGCATTTTCGTTTAATGTAATAAGTTTTGCTGTCCTGTGTCATTTATTCATTGATTATACAGGGCGCAAGAAGAATAGTAGGTTTAAAACAGACCAACTTATTTTAAGTAGTACAATCATTTATTTGAAAATACCTTGAGAACACATGTAAAGATATGCCATTTAGTCATATTGCCAATAGTCTCTACTTCTTGAAAATTACACCCGGAAACTGACCATTTCATTGTACCCATTCCTCCAAGCGGCGAATGGAAGCCTGCATCACATGATGTAGCATGTCCATTGGATTTCCTGGTAGGCTGCTCGTATCCGGCGCTTTAGATCTGACAGTGTGGTAGAGCCTGTTGTGTAGGCTTGAGTTATCATATATCCCCATAATAAGAAATCAGGGATAGTGAAATCTGACGACCAAGCTGGCCAGTTGATGTCTCCAAATCTGGAAATTAATCGACCATCAAAAGCCGGCCGCAAGATGGCCATGGATTGTGGTGCAGTATGAGATGTTGCCCCATCCTGTTGGAACCATACCTGAGGTAGGACGCGATTGGTCAACGCTGAAAGAAGAACGGTATTTACCACATTCATGTAGCGATCACTAGTAACTGTAATAGCACGGCCATTGCGGTCCTCGAAGAAATAAGGGTGTATGATGTCAAAGAAAGCAAAGGCACATCACATTGTCACGCGTTCTCTATGATGAGGTTTTCATGCAACTCACGTGGGTTCTCTGGAGCATACTACCGAACATTTTGCTTGTTCACGCCTCTGCTAAGTTAAAAATCATCAGACATCGCTAAATTGTTGAAGATCTGCTATGTGGCTGCTAAACGACCCAGAAAATCCATACCAACATCCTCCAGGCAACTTGATTATTTTCTTGTAACTGTTGCACAACCTGCATCTTGTAGGGGTGAAACCTGTAGATCATCATGGATGATACACTGCAAGGTACGAGACTATGCTTAGCGCGAAGGCGTGTCTGACAGTGGAACGCCAAGGACTTCGGATTAGTGCTTCACGGGCTTCCTCTATCCGCGCAGGGCTCCGTTGTGACCTAGGGTGTCCTGGACTTTTCAACTAGGTGCTAGATGCATTGACAAGAAATTGGTTAACACACCTTAGAACGTGTGAACCAATTTCGGTGGTCAGGAACTTTGTCGTGACGTCTCAGCCTCAAATTTGCTGCGAAAGATTCTTTGCACATTAATGGGAAACTCGTTATTTTTAATTAAGTTTCCACAGCGAAAGATCGATGGTGTGGAGCACACTTGTGCCATAACTGCAGATGGGCGTCCTTCCTCACTTTATTCCACATACTTCTGCCGCGCATACGCGAACAGAGCGTCTGTACTACGTGACTGACCTCAGATTATTCTTTCTGAGCAACCGTAGTTTTTTAAATAGTTCCTCAGTTGTTCTCAAGCTCTAAGCAAAAGAAAAGTTCTCTTATTTCGTCTAGAACGGAATATGGAGCGGTCTAGTGGGACATTTGTAAGATTCACGCGATAATTTGGAAAGGAAACAGAGAGGAGCGTCCAACTTCACTTTTAGAAACGAGAGGAAAATAGAATGGGAGTCATTTCAAGATTTTGATAGTACTCTCTGTATGACTACGACTCGGTGGAACAGAATATAGAATGATTGTCTGGTGAGAACTATTACATATTATTGCTGTTATTTTAAATATTGTAAATTAATATTTTAATGGATTTGAACATCACTCGTTTTGTGCTAAGCGAAGTAGAGATAAGTCGAGTGTGTAAAAACCAATGAATTCCAATGAAAGTGTGAAAAACCAATGTGCATATACCAATGAATTCTAGAAGAAGTGATTGAATTCGATATTAGTTTGTGCGCGGACGTGAATTCGTGTGTAATATTTTACTAGCGAAGCGGTGAACATGTGTAACTAACTTTATCCCTCTGATAAATTTAGCTGAGAACTTTGAATTGCTTCCACACGGCTTGACTCAACCGTCTCGTCGTGTAGCATTACTTGCTCAGTGTTGCAGTGACCCCTGCAATCGTGATGCCACATTAATATTTACTGGGACACCGAGGAGAAGAAGTATAAGGAGGAAATTAAGTTAAAAAAGAAGGCACAAGGATGAAAAAGAATGAGAATGAAAAAGGAGGATGAAAATGAAAATGAAAAAATGTAGAAAAAAGAGATGAGAGGGGGGAAAAGTTATAGATAGGTTACCTTAGCCCAATAGTGAGTGCTCTTTATTTACATAAAGAATCATGAATTCTGTATCTTCTCATTTCTCGTGTAAGAAACCCCGGTATAGCGAGTTCCTGCCAGCTTGTTAATAATTAATAATAATAGTAGTTGTATAATTCTTTGAAAAGTCTGACTACACTCTTTTCTGAAATTTCTTCTGGAAATGTAATTGGAAGTAAGAAGACCATGAAATTCAATTTATTACTTTTCGTCTGACTTCAGTGTTCTACAGTAGGATTCATGGAGCAAACACATAATCGAACTCAGAAGAAAATCCAATTGATTAGGGTTTTCCTCTGTTATATTTTGTTTCGTAGCGAACTAAACCGCTACACTACTTTACGTGGAATAATTGTGTTGTGACGAGGTGTGTCAAACAGCGGAGTTAATGCTGCTCGCCCGCTTTAATGGAGTTGGATCCGGTGGCCGAGAATAGCGGATGCGGTCGCCCGCTCCTGCGGCGGCGTCGGGCGGCGCGCCCCAAGCGGCCGCCGCAGCCTTGTGCCTGCCTGCCTGCCTGCCTGCCGGGCGGCCAATTCGAGCAGATCGAGCGGCGTGTTGATGCAGAAGTCGGCGCTACACCTTCCTGTGTCCGGAGCCTCTTAGCTTGTTTATATCGGGTGGGATTTACGAGGCTCTTAGTCGCGCCCGCCAACTCAAAGGCGAGAGCGCCGGAGACGGGTTGGGAAGACAAACGCCCTGAATTTCTTTCTTGCGATGAATGCGCCGTTTGAGTGTGACGGCCGTCCTGCGTTGGCGCGGAAGTGGCGTTTTACGTAACTGTCCAGTAGGGGATCGTGGGATTTGAAGGTGGACCGCATCTAGAAAGGGCTACAAACGTAATTTTTAAGCAATGCTTGCGAAATTGTATTTAAGTATTAATTTTATTTAGTTTGGACTAAATTCTTCAACCATTGAATAATGCCTGTCATATTGATTCTTAGTAATTTCTTCGAGCGTTTTTTTTTTCTGTTCAGCGATTATTCATTTCCGGAGAACTGACAGACGCTGACACTAGTAAAAGCGTAACCATTGATCTGGGCCAAAGCGGCACGCCGCCCTGCGCCCCAGTTTCCAACGTCACTTGTGACCCAATGCTGTGGAATATGTATTTCTGTCCCCTCCTTCCCAGAACGAAGGCATCATGTGAAGAAGATAGGTCGGAAACTCCTCATTCAAACTGTACCCGCAGTTTACAACGTTTCATTTCACGAACGAACATGCATGCTGTGTCAGAAATATTAGTTAAACTGCTTTAAAAATCTACAAGTATCATCGTATGTTTTATTTCTGTAGTTGATACATTGTTGGTCTCATACCCAATCAATTTTAAGAAATGAAGTAGGAAAAAAACCTCGCGGGCCGATGGCAAATTGCACTGTAACTTAAAAAATATTTAAGATTCGTTAAGAAAACGCGTTACGGCGTGCTGAAAGGCCTGATTACTGACGCTAATCGTGCATCTCTGAAAAAGGAGCGACAAAGGATGATAAAATCTTGTTTTCGAGGTCAATGGCCCCAAGTGTGTTCCTCTCGCTGAAAGCCTCAAAATGAGATGCTGTGAGGCTTTCTATTTCATGTTATGGGGAACAGCTCATTTTTGGGGTACCCGCACTCTGGGGAGAGTGTCTCATTATCAAAGGGAGAATGGGACAGAACTCGGAATTCAAACCCTGAAGTATCTCGAATTCAATTAAAATGGGAACTTTCTCCCTCCAGTTTTCTCCTTCCTGCGGACCACCGCCCCAGCCGGAACAAGCTCTATTTTCTGAATTAAATAGAGTGACTTGTGACAGATTATCAGATGTGACGCGGATATATCTAATCGTGAGCTTCAACACCGAAAATTAAAGCCGTAACGAAGCTCACGATTGGATAACCACGTCCAGCTGAAACGTCACATGTCACTCTATTTAAATCTGACAATAAGTAAGCTCCCGACGGTCTCCCGAAATGTGTGATAGTGCAGTGCTTGGACTTAAGTGTTTGTTAAGGGAGACGAGGGGCAATGACGTGAAAGGAAACATCACGCAGAATCCCTGTCCCGTTAATGAACGATACGCTAATCGCCTAGTATTGATTGCAGAAACCTCGGAAACATACCGAACAGCAGCCAGCAGCTAGAATTCTCCTCCAGATAGCAGCTGATTCGTTCTACCTGTATAGCTAGTGTCATAAATAATTCACCGTCGGGGCTCGAACCCTAGATTTTTCACTCCCGCTCAGAGTCGCTGCAGTAGAAACATTAGTTGCCGTGAGCCATCGCAGCTGATTTCTTTCATTCGGAGGAGAAAGGCCACGCCTGGTCCTTTCGGTCTTCTGCTACGCGCAGCGGAGCTCTTTGCTGGGCGATCTTTCTGCGTCGTGCCCTACTTTCTGCAAGTTTTTTTTCGCTTCCGAACAATTGGTGGGAACATTCCTGCAACTAAGATAATTGTAACTGTAGTCAGATAAATTTAGTGGGTTAGTGTGTGTTATTTCCTTCTGTGACCTCACTTCGCTGCGAGCAGATCAGTTTCAATTGAGAGTGACAGACCTCAGGAACAGAACATGCGGAAACCGAGGAAGGGCATTGTAGAACTTCATTCCCTGCGAACAGTCACCAAATATACGGAAAAAGTACTTTGAAAATGATTTTAACGTAATGTTGAAATGGTTTACACAAAGAGTTCGTGGTTCGATAGCGAACACATGGTTTTCATGCTTGTTGAATTGTCACGTGTTGATGTTTTGAATATCAGTTAGACGTAGCCCGTCTGAGCAATTATGGGGCAATTGCGAACTGCGCGTAAATGCTCGAAGGAATTCTGTGACATTTGGATGTTTAGTGCCAAAGTATGAAAGTGAAATAGTGTGGCGTTAAATCTCTTGGGAATTTATAGTATGATTTGGGGTAATTCTGACGCCTTCACAGTGTGCAGAACATATTTTAAAATTATGCAGTTTTCCAATAGTTTGGTGTTATAAATTGTACAATTTACATTCATGTAAATGTGATAGAAATGATGTGACGCCAGAAAAATGTGTGTGCTTGTTACATTTGAATGACAATTTGCCTAAGTCCGCAATCGATCTCTTCATCGATCCGATTAGGTTCTTGAAAAAGAAGTAAGTTATTACGTACATTTCAACATCAAGTCGGCCCCCGTGCCAGCGCACTTCTCGGAATTGAGGTTGGGCTGAATTTGAGGGTTTTTGTCCTTTTCTAAAGACGTGGAAGGTTGTTGCATCTCCCCATATCATATAACTCAGTTGTTGCTCGTATTTCATAAAATAATACTGCCTCTGTAAGTTCAGAAAAATTTGTGTAAATGTGCGTACAATTAAAGCTGAAATAATAAAATTCGCTGCAGTCTCGCAATAAGGAATTCCGCCAATCTGAAAACCTTTATAATCCAATGCTGTTGAAAAGAAAGGTGAAGAACATGACTTCGGTACACTATCGAAATGAATAGTTCGAATGGAAAACATCAGAGTTCACTTTCATGCATTTCACACGCATTGAATTCTAAGTTCTAAAGCGCTATGCAATGCAGTGGAAAATGTTTCTTTTCTCTCGCAATTTTTTATGGCAATGTTTCCTTGATGCATCAATGTTTTTTTAATATCCACATGCGTTAGCCTGTGATTCTTTTAGCAGTAGGTTAAGAAATATAAAATTTATTTGAAAGTTGAAGGAGAAACAAAATGTAGCTAATGCATGATACGAAAAATAAATTAAATTGATTTGCAGTAGGTGAGCTTTATTGTTAATGAAAAACGTTGATGAGGAGGATAAAGAAGTGTTTTGGAAGTTGTTAAATTCTGTTTTGGTGATGGTTATGTTTTTCTCACCGGAAATGGAGTGCAGATGGTATGTGGTTTATATGGGAATAAAATTTAGTGGAGAGCTGTAGAAAATATTTTCTCATAGATAGAATGCCTAATTCGTTATGAATTTTTTCATTGGGAATAAACTATAGAGCTTTTAAACAAGTTCTAAAGCAAGAATTTTGAAATATTTTAATTTTGTTAATCGAGGATTGAAGCAGAACCCCAGATTGGACAGGTTGAATTGAGAATTGGGCGAATCAGTGTGTTAGAATGTACTCGATGTCTGAAAATTTAAAATTTCATTAAAAGAGTGTATTGATTGTTTTCTTCTGGTGCTCTTCAAATGTGAAAATAAAAAGTTTATTGAAATGATATAAACCAAAGCAGTTAAAACTAGATTTACGTAGAGGAATCTGATTTTTATGTTGCTCTTTCGTGAAAAATTTGTATTTAGTAGTCAGAAATAAAATTATTCTAGTTTGCTAGGGGAAACTGTTTAGGTAACACATTTTAACTGATTTCCAGTTGTGACGCCAACACATACACGTTCAGGGCGTATGATCCTTCCCCCCCTTCTTTTTTAAAGAAAATCTGCTGTTTCCTTTTAAGTAAATGCATATTTGTGCCCTGAGAAACATGAGAAACAAATCCGTTTTCCTACTAATTTTACACTTTTTATCTTTATTTGAGATAAATGTAAAACTGTGAAACAGGTTGGGGACTAGGTTCGCGAGAAAGGAGGAAGTTGTCACGCATATTTTAACATCACATCGGGATAATCTAAACAGGTCCAAACGAGTTCCGATGGTGGGATTCTAATATATAGTCGTTTGGTGTCCATGGGTGTGTTTACGTAAATGGATTGTAATTATGAATGAGGGAATGAATGAAGATGGAGTAATGGTGAAATGAGTGTCGGGGACCATTGGAGAGCGCTCCCGTTTGCCTCATCTGCGTGCGCAGCGCCCGGACTGGCTCTGGCTGCTGCTGGTGGAGGCGCTGTGCCCTCGCTGCCTCCCACCACCTCCCTCCTCTGTAGACAGAACAGTGCGACGAGATTCTTTACTTTGAAGATCGCACCCCAATGTTATTTCTCATCCAAACTCGCATTGTGAGCTGACTTTGCCTTCCCAAAATATAGCGTGTTCATTGCGCCTGCTATGCGGTGCCTCATACCTCGTCTGGTCTAATGTTATAGAAGTAGAGTGAAAGACTTGTGACCGTGAGCCGCATCATTTGGCAGGGGGGCTGGTGTGTGGTTCCTTGGATCCTATGTAGCTCGGATCTCTATAAATAAATTAATTGTTATTGGTTGGCTTATAATAATTTTGGAATCGAAATATTGAAGAGGATTTTTTCTTTGTAATTCATTTAATAATGATATTAACAATCAATATTTTTTGTTCCTATATGGCTTTAAATCAATCAATTACTGCAAAATAAACACTTAGAAGTTCACAAACTGTGAGTACCGTTGAGAGAAATAACTCTATTGCAATGATTCAGTAGATCAAAGAGATCGACACCATTGTGTCGTTAGCTTTGGTTACACTAACAATCATTGAATAAAAAGGCCTTATTGTACATTAATCTTTATTGTTCTTGCTCAAATTGTAAGGAACGTACAATGTTTCGGGAACGTGGCTTTGTTCCATCTTCAACATTCAATTTTCTATAATGAAAAATAAAATACATACGATCTTATTAAATTTTTAAATCACTACAAAATCAGAAGATTCCAGAGGAATCAGAGATTTTCAAAATCTAAGATTGTAAATATTTCATGTTTTATTTTAGAAAATTGATGGAACAATCTGAGGTTCCCGAATTGTTTTTGTATCTTACAATCTGAGCAAGAAAAATTGAAATTAAGTTATTGTCACAGTTTGTACCTTGTGCATCATCTGGAACTCTTTTGGGCCTTTGTATTTAGACCATTATCTCTTTCTTCTCTACTTACCTCCACTTCTCTCACGGCAACGGCTCGCTTGGCTATGAAGGATAGGGTCATGAGACACCCAAAGGAACGTCCTGTGGCGCGTGTGGTTGAATGAAAGAGAATGACTTTTCTCTATGCTGGTTTATTAACTCCGGGTAGTTAGATTATTCGATATGAATCTTTACGTTAACTTCTGTTTTACCTTCTTAAATCAAAAGAACACGAAGCTGATCTCTAAGATTTACATGGGGGACAAACTAGTCTTGCTCGCGTTCGCGCTAACTCACCATACCGACAGCCCTGAACATGGTTTCCTCGCGAAGGTCTCGCCTCGCCACACGTCTGCTGCCCGCTCTCGTCCAAGTCCCCGATCTCTGCGCGCCCGGCCACCGCCTCGCCACCCCTTCTCAGCCCCTTTCTTGCTCAACGCTTCACCCTTCCACATCACGTCATTGCCTACTTGGGCAGCTGATGCGCTTCCTGTCTGGAACCTCAGCCACCAAGCTGGGGCGGAGCACGTGGTGCGGGGCCCGAGGCGCGCGCGGAGTTAGTGCTGGGCGCATGTCCACCGGACGGGAAAAAATAAAAAATAAACACAAAAATAAATTAAAAAATATATAAAATAATAATAATAATAATAAAGTTAAAAATACGAAAAACATTATATTCTCCCAATCCCTATCCTTTCCCATCCCCATTCCCACCTCTATCTCAATACCCAAAACCCCTAACAAAATAATGAACCCTCCCTTCATCATCCCCACTCCGCCTCCCAATCCCCGTCTCTGTACGGGGGAGTGGAGGCAACAGCAACAACAACAACAACACCATAGAAAACACCAGCTGAAGAATCCCTATGGGGATATGTAGCTGAGCATCAGTCAACATTCGGAAGCGACCGGACGTGCGCATCTGACATGTTTCCGAAATAACTTTGCTCACCACATTTTTATAATTCAATAATTTAATTCCTCCCTCGACCCCATGGCCGTAACAACAAACTGCCTTTTTTCAGTGATTGTCTAAAACACCAATAGATTTATTATCATATCATTATCATGTAATTACACTAGCGTGAAAACTCTAGGTAGAATTCTCTGTGAGTGTCGCTGGGGCTTTCTCTGAACGTCGTCGCGTGTATTGCCGTCTGCTTTGAAAATTGATATGGGTCGTGCGGAAAAAATCTTCAGCCACCATAAACTTGCACCGCGGGAAATTCCACGAAGTGTGTGTGATAGCGTGCGTGAGATGATATGGCGAGGGGTGCGTTGTGCAAATTTGCGCGCGCGAACCGCGCGATGGCGAGTGAGCGAGAGCGAGAGCGCGAGCGCGAGCGCGAGCGCGGGCGCGGCACGGGGCGGGCGCCAGCGAAGCAAGTGCCCTTCGCGCCGAGAGCGAGAGCTGCTCACCTCAAGACCTCCTTCGGGCGCCGCCTCCTGCGAAGAAAGCCGATCGTTCCGCGTTTCACGACACGGACGACGCCCGCGGAGAAACGCACCAAAATATGCACACTAGAAATCAATGAAGTGCTTGTTGAGGCGAATGCCCGAATAGGAGAAATCAGAACGATGGGCGAGGCAACTCAGTAATTTTGTTATTTAGGTGACCGTTTGTCGTGTTTTGAAATTTTACTAAAAAGTAGATCATCATTTTGGTAGGATTGATGGTTATGGAGATATGCGAAAAAAATCCTATAAAAACAAACTTTAAATTCCCCCCTCCCAGCCCTTCAAGATACACCCTCACCCCCTCAAGATATTTATTATAATGTGCGGTAGGTTCCAACGAGCATCATGCTAAATTTCAAAACCATTGTTTGTTTGTTTTTCACTCGATTTGACTAATTGGACTGAGTAATTTTGTGTACATCAAGTTTGATGCGTAGTAACGTTGAAGCACTTTCTGACTTCCCCCCCTCAAAACACTCAATATTCTCAATACAGCAGGATGTGGCTGATATTCTGGGCAGCAGCTTTTCCTCCGTCGACAATGGTGTTTAAAAGATAAGATACTTCGTATGAACCCACTGAAAAATCTACTGCTGCAAATCTGCTGACCTCGGAGGCCAAGCAATGAGACCACTTCTGCCAATTTCACAACTACCGTTTGTCTCAGACGTGTACTTCCGCACGCAAACGGAGGTATGTGCCTATGTCTCCGCCTCATGTGTAGGCACATCCGGCGCCTCAAAGCAAGTGGAACATCCTCCAGGCAATTAGGCAGTGTCTCCTGCAGAAAAATGACTGGACCGCCTTGACTCTGGAGTTTGGAATGCCAGAGTTCGAAAATGCGGCCTTGTCACTGAAGAGGATATAGTAAGGGAACTTGGAATTAATTAGAGTTCGCCTCAAAAACACTTGCTGTACTCCAGAAGTGATGTGCAGGATGTGTTGGATGGCCAGGATCGCGTCTTCAGAAATGTCTCGTGTGTAACTCCCTTAACTGAGGTTACCCACATGTTCATTGCCAGAATTGATTCTTTGACACCCGTTCGAGAGTGTAACCTTTATTCTGAATCATCCTAAATATTTTCACGGAACATTAATATCTCACATTTTTCATGGGACCTATTTCCTCTGCTTCTCCTTGTTGCTGAAGTATTGTATTTTTAAGAAAAGTTTCAAGACCTCCTTTATCCAAAATGTTCACGCTTCAATTAGGGAATGGCTCTATAGAGTGGAATTATGCCTTTTGGGTTTGCAGTATCGTGCTGTGTCCGTGCTCAGTGAACTCTGATTCACTGACACCATGTAGACTTTGCCAAAGTGTCAATTTGTACCTCGCCTGTAAACACAGGGTCATTCACTGATGAGCTACTTCTGTGATGTAAAGGCACCTGCACCACCAATATATTCTATCGTGCCATAGTAAGTGACAAAAACAGTTAGAGAGGAAAAGGGAAAAGTGGTTGAGGGTACTATGTATGGCTCTGGAGAATTTTAAATGGAAGTAGATAAAATAAAATTCATTTGTACAAAGTTAAATTTTCATTTTCAATTTCCCGCATTTCACTTTCCTGACCTTTTATGGAATTCAAAAAGCTCCACGTTCTACAATTTTTAATATATTTCAATGAAACTTTTAGAACATCTTAAGAAAATGTAGTTTCATAGAACTGTGGAAGCTCTTTGTGTTATAATCATTCATTACTAAATTAAAAATATTTATTTTTTTGTGTGTGTGTTTTTATAGCCATCAGGTAATAACTGTATATTTTATTATTTTTTTTTCAAAAACACTCTCATTTATTTTAATTATATTCCATGAATGTAATTATATACCTTTTATGAGTAATTCATAAAAAATTCAGTGATGAATGTTGCTTCATGTGGAACGTAGAGCATTTTATATAATAATAAGCAATTCAAAAAAAATTCAAAAAAAAATTTTTTTCTTCAAAACTAAAAACAGCAGAGTAACAAAAATTTGTAGGGTAAATAAGTATAATGTATTACATCTTCTGGCAAAATTTGAAGTTATTTGAATGTAAGATGTAAATTTTCAAAATTTCAACCACATCTCCCCTTAAATGAGGTTTCCCACATGTTCATTGCCAGAATTGATTCTTTGACACCCGTTCGAGAGTGTAACCTTTATTCTGAATCATCCTAAATATTTTCACGGAACATTAATATCTCACATTTTTCATGGGACCTATTTCCTCTGCTTCTCCTTGTTGCTGAAGTATTGTATTTTTAAGAAAAGTTTCAAGACCTCCTTTATCCAAAATGTTCACGCTTCAATTAGGGAATGGCTCTATAGAGTGGAATTATGCCTTTTGGGTTTGCAGTATTGCGTTCGTGCTGTACTCACACATTGTCCGTGCAAACCGTGGTCAGTGAACTCTGATTCACTGACACCAAAAAGTGAGTGCTGTAGACTTTGCCAAAGAAAACATTGTCAATTTGTACCTCGCCTGTAAACACAGGGTCATTGCACTGATGAGCTACTTAGGGCACTGTCCAAAACACACAGTTCATGTAAAGGCACCTCGACGAGCACCTAGTGTAAGGTGTTTTCCGTAAATATATTCTATCGTGCCATAGTAATTTCTATATATATATATATATATATATATATATATATATATATATATATATATATATAGCTTGTGTTTTTAAAGTGATAGCTTCGTGTTTTTAAAGTGAGAAACAGTCTAACATTCTTATTCGGGGCCGTTATCCCGTCAGTCATACACTATTTTAGACCGCGTGACTCACTAGATTTTTATGCAACTTTTCAGCCTCAGCAAAGACATTAATTAATTTGAAATTCATGAATTCAGCATTTCATGAGGAATAGGTCACGGGTTTTCATGGGTTTCGTAAAAAAAGGAAAGTTGTCGGCATGTCATTAGGAAAATAAATTTTTTTGGATAAAGTGATGGTAGTTGGGGGGGGGGGGGGAATCAGCAAGAAAGCGGTAGAAGTACTCGCGAGAAGAATGGAGATTAACTATTGTGTAACATGTGCACTAGTGAAAGTAAACCATTAAATGTTCAAATTATAAAATATTCCCGATATAGAGAATACAAATCGTTACACACTTATTTACAGTCAGAAAGTCTAATTCCTTATTTAGGAAAACGTTGCCGTGGTTTCTTCAGCACTGTGATGCATGAAGGTAGCCTCTAAGGATTCCAAGCCGTCTCTTTGGGTCTTGAGAGTTGTGTATTTTGGGACGTATGTTGCTCTCCCTAATGTCCTCTCTCGTTGCTCTCTATCTATACGCGGGCGGGGCGGGGGGGGGGGTCAGGTGCCGGAGGCGCCCCGCGCAGTGGGGGGTCCTGCCTTTGGGTGGCCCGGCCCCCTCCTGCCCGCTCGCAAACTCCGTACTACCCGCTATTACGCGCCGGGCCTAGATCGCGCCGTGATTTGCATCGCCCGAAAATCCGGTCCCACACGTCGCCGTCGAGCCTCGGGGCTGCGGGCTGCCTCGAGAACATCCGCGTCAGAATCGCCACATTATTTTACTATAGGAGTCCGAGGGCAAGGACCAATACGTAGTTGTGTCATTACGGACGTTGGATCAGCATGGAGAAAAATCAAGGGTTTCCGATCCGCCGATATCTGGTCAGTGAAGAATTACACTGCGAATTTTTGCAACGTTCGGAAGGGAAAATAGCTGTTTATTCAGAGCTTGCTCCCCTGTTGATATGGAAAGATCTTGCTGTCGGTTGGTCCCTGATATGACGTTAACATTCCTGGTTGCTGACAGAACCGAAACTTTTGAGTCTTCTAACGTGTTGCGAAAGAAAATCTGAGGCTGACTGGATTCTTCTTTAACTTGTGATTTGAAGAGGGGAGATAAGCAAGGGAATGTTGGTATGGCTTTCCCATTTCACAGTTACTATTCGAGAGTGCGCCATAGGAGATTTATTATTATAAAATATCTCAACATTGAGTACATTGCATCTTCGGAGTATATTCTTAGGATGTGGTAAAAGAACGCTGAGAGATAGCAAATAAAAATGTTTTCTCGCATTATTTGCTGAGAACAACTGCACACAATTTACCGAAAAAGCTAGTTTTGTGTGATAAACCTATCTTCTCACTTCAGCATTGTCTCGGTTCTTAGCGGCTCCGGAAATGTCAAGGTACTGTTAGGAGACTTATGTCCTGTTAAATATTACTCAAGATATTGCTGTTTTAACTCGTAAAAAGTACTTTAGAATACTTTTAGCTTAAAGAAATTCAATTTTTAATATAACGCAAGGACTTTCTTAGGATTTACATTGTTCTTAGTATGCTCACTCCAGGTTGGCCTAACTGCCTTTGCTTTTGACTTAAAAGCCCGAAAATCTTTCATTGGTGTGTAGTTGAACTATCATCTAACGAATTTTCCAGCCTTCTAACGCATTTTTGCATATATTTTCCCTTCTATAATTTCATTAACGAATAAGTAACCTAATAAGAGATGTGGTAGACGAATGCAAGTAAATAGATTCCGTATACGCCGTGAACGTTGGGCCAAACGTTTTTGATGGGCTAATGGTTGATAGTTATTTGCGCAAAAGTATCGTCAATGCGTGCGTTTAACACGTGTAGTAGCGAGTGCTGGGAGCGGTGGTCGGCGGTGCGTGACGAGGCCACCGGGCGTTGAAGCCAGGGGGCGGGCGGGCGGGCACCGTGGGGGGTCCAGCGCCGCAGCAGCAGCAGCAGCAGCAGCAACAGCTTCCGCCAACGAGGCCACGCGCCCTGGGCTCGCGCCCGCGCCGCGCGGAGAAAGCGGAGGACGCCGCCGCGAAGACGCCCCGCCGCCGCCGCGCCCAGCCCCACGCGCCGCCGCCGCCGCGGGCTGGCGTGACTCCCTGCGGCCCCATCCCGCTCCGAGGCCCTCGGGCGCCGCGCGCAGCAGGATGCTCGCTTCTGAATGGATGCGTGTGCCTCGCCGCCGGATGAATACAATCGAGATGATATGCGTCGTGGATCGATACGGGAACGGTTCTTGAGGTCACGCTCAAATCCAAGTGCGTGCTAAGGACGTCCAGTTGGAGTGGGAGGATCAGAGTCGCCATGATGATAATGTAGCATTTATTTATTTATTTTACGTCAAAAAACAGTTGAAACTTTGTATGACGTGCTATGGGGAGAAGTGAACTGTGCACATTTTCAAAATTCTGTGATCCCTACACTAAGTCATATACTACATAAATTGGGGGGGGAACCCTCTCATGTATTACGATCTATTTTCAAGGATATAAAAGCAATAAATTTTGGGCTCTTATCCACGATGTCCTTCGTCAAGGAATAATATTTCCCAATGAATTCTAGAAGACGTGCACAGATAATGAAGTTACATTAATGTCCAGAAGCAAAACAACGGGCCATCTCAGCATTTGCCCAATGAACACGGGAAGCGCCTATCGTGTTGGAGCCTGCCGGAAACTTATTTTGTTTACCAGATTCCTCGCGTAATATATAAAAGTGTGTGTGTTTCCCCAAACGATTTGGATTTTCTGGAGCGGTTGTTTTGAAATTTTGCACTAGTGCTTTGGAGAAGCTGAGAAGAAACACAGTCTGTTTCCGACAATGCCCCCGGATGAATCTAGGAGCATTGCCTGGGTTGATTGTGATCAAGGGCTACGCCGGATAATCAGCTAGTCTTAAATAAACTATAACTAACTGCGAGCCAACCTATGTGGCGCGATCGGGGCGGTGCGGCAGTGGCGGCGTTGGCGGGCGCGCCGCGCCGCGTGGCCGCCTGAATAAGGCGAAGGCGAGGCCCATGAATACGCGCGTGCTGCCCAGTGACCCCGCGTAGGCGCCTTGCGTCAGCCGCTCGCACTGTGCCGCGCTGTGCTCTTTGCGCAACCCTTCCCTTCCCTTCCCCTCGCCGCTCCCGATCTTGCAGAGAGGTCGCCCGCTTGGGAAGGAGCTGGGGATGGGGCCTTCAAATTCTTAAAGGGGGGCTTGTTTCGAAAACTCGTCTTTGGGGGTTTCGTGTCGTACGAATCCATTCAATTCTGTATCTCAAAAAAAAAAAAAAAAAAACTTATTTTGCCTCATTTACTATTAGTTTTCAGGTGTTAAATTCATTCCGTTGTAACTCATATCATCGTAACGTATTATTTGCCGTTGTTGAAATTTCCGATCAGTTATTCATGTTTTGTTATCTTTGTATTTATAATCGTCAGTGTTGTTTTTGCGGAAACTTCTAAGGTCCAGAAACCTCCCCATTGGAAGGATCGTCCTTACGTGTGGACGTGCGACTGGCTCCGCGCCCTTGACCTGCCTCTGCGTCCGCCGCGCAGCCGCCGGCGGCACCTGCCCGCGCGCCCTGCCCCGCCCCCGCGCCCGGCCCCGCTGGCCTTGCCGCCTCCGCCTCCCACGCTGTTTGCGTTCGCGCGCGCAAACGGCCGCACTCGAGTTGCCGCTATTTATACGACGCCTCACTCGCACGCGGAGAGAGACGATCCCTCACCGGCCCCGCCCCGCCCCGCCCCCTTTCACGCGTTCAACGGCGTCGTAAAGAAGGTTCTCCGAAAAGCGCTAGGTACGCCGAGAAGACAGAAAGTGCTTCTGTGCTAAATGATGGTACAGCCGTATCCGGAGCAGATCGCCCTTCAGTATTGAGGCGCAATGCTGTGCTAGAACGGAAAAGGAAGTGTGTTCGCTAGGGAGCGAGAGTTTGGCCGACCCTCGCTGCGTCCCTGAAAGACCACCACCTCTTTTATGAAGGGCGTCGAAATATCCCCTGCGATACACCGCCTAATTTTTCTATAGTCAACGATGTGTTTGGAGTTTAACAATGAAGTACATGTTTCAACTTCAAGTTTTCAAGACGAAGTTCAACTTCGGTTTCGACGCTATTGTAATTTGGATGGATTGTGGAATTCCTGGGTGTGACGGATACTTGAGATTAATTTCTTTGAGTAGAATCTCCTGCCGTCATTCATTATCTCATGATTATTTCACGTATCATTACAAATGTTACATTAAAAAAATCCCTTATCTATGTTTAAAAAATCGTAACTGTTTCGACAACGGGAATACGATATCGAATCACGGAAGGTGCGCGAGACTCCTGTCTATGTAGTCCATGGATTCCTTTTGTCCGATTCGTGATGGAAAAATGAAGGAAGTATCAGCCAGCCGCAAACGTTCGATCACCCTGGCAGGGGCGGGAAGGCGTACGAAGCTGCCCCTGCCTGCGGTCCAGTCGCGCCCGCTGCGTGACGTCATTTCGGAGCGTCTTGCGGCGCGCGGGGCCTTTAATTCACCGCATCCGAGCGACCGCATGGGGGAAGCGCAACCAGAGAATGGTAATCCATTTAATGAAGGCGCGAGCGGGCCGGGTCGTTGAAGGAATTTTGACGCTCTGTTAATTGCGGCAAAAACCCGCGGCGCTGGGCGCACAGCGCGTGAAGATCATGTCGTGGCGTTTTTGCGGCGGCGCGCGGGCGTGCCAGCTGGCGCTGCAGCGGCGGAGGACGGCCGCCTCTTATTGCGCTTAGCGCATTAGATGCGCCGACGGCAGTTTTGCACGTGGTGCGGCGGGAAAAGGCGGAAAATATTAAATTTCTCGGAGGTCCTCGCTGGCATATCTAGTGAATGCTCATTCCACTCTTTGCAAGTCCCGTCAGTTTATGTCCTATTGACTTCTACTCATGTTCGTTTCGTAACTGTTTTTGTCGCGTGGATTGGAATCTTGAGAGTTTTCGAATATCGCGGTGATGTTTCTATGATGTTCTAAAAAACTAAAAATCGGTTTTTAGAAACAATACAGTTATTTCAGATGGTTCGTGGCTCTGCTTCCAGCGAATGTCAGGATATTCGATTAGATGCGTATTTAATATCGATACTTCGAACAGAAGAAATCGATTCATCAGTATTATCGATAATAAAGAATTGATACAGCTTTAAATACTGGCAATAATATGAAATTCACATGCCATTCAATACTTTCTGTCATCATTTTTGAATAAATCATGTAGTTTTCAAATGGACATTTTCTAAATAAAAATTAATAGTTTACTCTCCCAATATCAAACCAAAATGAAAAATCACTATAGCACTGTATAACATTTCTCGTATTGGCAACGGAATGAAATGGTGTGGCGCTGGTGGCTCTCGCGGAAGTGGTCTAATGGGGTCGGCGCTCCCCCGCTCCCTGTAGCACCGCTCCGCCCACGAGCTGGCACCGTCCCGCCCTGCGGCCACTACTCCTCCGTTTGTCAGTGTCGTAAGGCAAAGAACCATCCGTGTGGTAGTGTATTGCATTGCGAGTGCGCCACTGGAACTTCGCCAATCCCGGAGAGCATACGTGCTAGTGAGTGATGGATTTTTAGTCACCGGACTGATAGTTCGTGGGCTGCTGCGGCCGGAAGACAGTTGAGGTGCTAGGTTAATAACGGCAAATCCCAACCGACCTCGCTTTTTCCGTTAGAAGTGTGGCAGTAAACTCGTGCCATACATCTATCATATCCTGAAATATTAAATGAAGTGCCACATGACAAAATCTTGAAATTCCACCTTCAAAAATTTGTCCGGAATGAAAGTGAACGTGAACGAAAACAGAAATGTCGCCTTTGTCTAAACGAACTTCGTTGGGATCTGCCGTTTTTCTTCTGAGCGCCTCCATTGACAAGTGCTTACAGACACAAGGGACACGCGCCGACTTGAGCAAATCTGGGATCTTCAGCAAAACATTCAGATTTAGGTTCCTCTAATATATCTCGTACGCAAGCTAATTCACCGAAAGTGGCGAAATAGCCCTGAAGTCTCGACTAAGTTACCATGTTTGGCCTCTATTGCTTCAACAACAGACATGTAAAGAGAGTCTGTTAGTCTCGTGTTTATCCCGCGCTCCAGCCGTTTGCCTTTTTTTATAACAGTGGTTATTTTTTAAGTGTCAATTTCTAACAATAAATGCCTGTGAGGTTTAGTTTGTGTTATTGAATTGATTGCGAAAAAAAGAGGTTTTTCACACGAATACTCGAATCTTTCTGGTTAAAGAAAGTAAAGGAGACTGTGTACCATGTGCACAATTCGTCCCAGAAGAAATGGATGTAGCATGGTCTGAAAGGTCTTTTTTTTCTTTGGACACCCCACCCCTGTACAATTTGCTCGATGGCGCTTGGTCTATTGTTCGGGCAGACGGGCGGGCGCTCAAGAAGCCGACTGCCTTGACAGTTACAGAGTTTTGGTTTTGACCTATTCCCGACGCAATGGCGGCGCCTACAGAAGAGCCACATTTCAGCGAGGCGCTGCCTATGCAGTAATATAGGTGCAGAGATTATCAGTCTTTATTAACCGATTCTCCGGGTTCACGAAGGCAGTCATCAGAAGTAAAACATCAAAATAACCCTTTGAAAATAATGCAGAAGGACGTACGTTAGTTGCTGCAAAGTAGTGCGCCGGCGTGCGCGCTGGGTGATGCCGTCGCTGCTTCTCGTTATCTTGGGACTTAGCGAATTCGATAATCGAGTTCTCTGGACAGTCGTTGTACTCGTTCTGTCATTGTGCGTTGTCTGCGACTGTTCTTCACGTGTTCGTCCACACGTGTGCTTTGCCATTTGAATCCTGAAACGATCCCGGATTTTGCGAGCTTTCTGGAATGTGAGATGGTCTCTGTTCCAAGTGCAGAGGCTGAGGGCGGTGGCGTGCGCGAGCCGCAGCGTGCACGTGCCCCGCGCCGCGCCGGGCTGGGCCCTGCCGTTCCGGTGCGCGCGGCGCATAAATACCCCGCGGGTGCGCCCCGCCCCCGCCCCCAGAGCAGACGAAGACATTAATCGGCGGCGGAGCTCATGAGCAGGGCGTGCCCCGTCGTCACGCGCCCCCGACCAGCCTCTCCACTCCACTCCACTCCACTCCACTCCTCCGTTCCTCATTGCAGGGGTTTAGTGCGGGCTCGCCAAGTCCCTTTCCGTAGTATATCAGTTTGGGTTCATTTTCCTTTCTAGCTACGGAGTAGAGAGAACGCATTATGTAATGCTGTGCAAAACAAATTTCCAGCTGAAAGGCGAATTTCCAGCTGAAAAACTCGTATTGCAGGGCCCTGGTAACGATAAAGTGGATAAATCCAGTTGCTATTTTTTCTCTATCACTTGGTGTAGTCAGAATCCATGTTTTGTGGGTCCCTGATGCTGAAAAATCGAATGACAGCAAAACGTCTGCCTGTTCGTCTGTGAATAAAGCTAGGGGCTAAACCGTTCAACCATTTTTTTTTTTTTTTTTTTTTTTTTTTTCAAAATTGATGTTCCCGAATCGTTCTGGCTGTTGTCGCGGCCCCTTGAATTTAAAACCGACATTTTAATTTTGGGGGTACTTAACAACAAGCCCTTGGGACGTGTTCCAAATTTTCAAAAAAATGACTCCATAGTTTTGATTAAATTTTGTTGTTGGGTAGTGTGAAGGGCGTTTAAGAGAATGGTACAGGTCTCATTTTCGTTGAAAACCCTCATGTTTCGAAAATTGCCAAAGTTCAGAATGTTTTAGGAACCTTCCTACAACAAAAATATTAAAGATAGAATTTTTCCCATAATGAAATATGTTCCTTAAAGATAGAATTTGAAATAAGGTCATGTACATTTTTTTGAACATTTGAATACTTTTCTTGTAATTTTGCGTGAAAATACGGGCGAGAAAGTACGTGCTGTTTTAGTTACATTAAAAAATGGGACAATTTCGTAGGAAAACATGAAAAACTTAAATCACACTGGAGGTTGAAATTCACGAGAAGAGCAACAGGCAGTTTGCTGTCTTTGCTTCAGCATATTGTTAATGTCTACTGAGAAGTGTTTAAATTTTTTGCGTGTCCATCGCGTAGACTATGTTGCGAAGGGTGGGCGCTGCTTGTCAAATTCCCCCGCATGTTTCGCCTCCCGCCGTCACATCTCACCAATGACAGCGGCCACCCCGAAGAACACGAACGCGAATAGTACGAAAGAGCTCTGACTCACTGCCAATAGGAAAGAAGCAGTTTGTAGGGTTATTCCTTACCACATGCATGCTGATTTGCTTGCGTTCAAGAGCGTTGTGAGCCCATTAAAAATTGTTTATTACTCGTGAATATGTATACGCTTAAGATTTACATGTATTCACTACACGCATTTGGAATTATAATCGTTCATCAAGATGCGATTTCGCTAGGCTATTCTGGCTTGAAATATCTTACTTGTGTATTCTCTCTCTCCGTAGATGTAACTCGTTATAACGAAATATTCTACAATTCGAACGTCATATTTTCCTCTTCATATCGGAGGTATCAAGGTTCCACTATATATGTAAAGAAACGAAAAATTCGATTAATGACAGGCAAACTAGTACAATATAGCGAGGAACGGGCATATGATTGTCCCGTTCTGTGGAAGTAATAAGCAGAGCTATTTCTTTTGCCATTTCTTCAATATGTGACAGACAAATGAATTGATTATGCAATACAAATGAGAATCGGGTCACGTTGGGCAATTACGTGCAAAACAATTGTTGAGCCTCCAAGACCGGACGTCTGCAGCAGTGCGGCACTCTGGCGCCTGTGGGCAGCGTCCACTGCTCGCAAACAGATGGTCCCTGCGGATCACCGTTGAGGACGTCGTGTTTTGCACACGGCACGCCCATCATGTGATCCGAACTCATATAACCCTAGTGACACCTCCAAAGACTCTCTCTTCGCTCTTGCCTCGTGGCTCTTAGCACTTGACTTGCTGGAGGCTCGTCGCTGGCCTGTTGCCTGACGAGGTTGCCTCGCTGACTCAATGAATCCATTCAACTTGACGGTAATGTGGAGAATGAGAACGGTATTAAATAGGTTTGAACCATAAGGACCTTTAGCCCTCTCTTATGTGCACATGTAATTAGAGAATAACAATAAACTAGGTTAAGTGAGAGTGTGTGCGTTTCACTTGGAGTCAGGACCTTGGGAACCGTTATCCCGTAGGTTGTAACGAATCCCAACCCCTCTCAGCGAGTTGCTCATCATTCCCCCTTCATACCATAACTAGCTCACTAAGACTCCAATCACGAGTCGTCACAAATATCTCCTTGGTAAACCAAGGGCCGACGCGGGCGTTGTCCAGGGCGATGACTGCATGAGATGAAAAATCTGGCCGATTGGAACGAGAAACTGGCGAGGGACTCCAAGCAGGAAGCGTGTCTGATTTCAGTGTTACTGCAAATCTGCCGGATCACTTAAAATGTCTTTAAAACTGAGGTGAGGACATTGATGGGAACACTCGTGTAGCGTTCTGATGGAAAATAAAACAACAGGATCTCATTGTGCATGATTATATTGTTTTACATTTGTGTATATTGATAGCTCTCTGTGAAGTACAGAGTGGTTTAGAATGTAATGTGGTGTCGTAAAGGCGTGCGACATGTCTATGACGTTATTGTGGGACCCGACTTACAGGGTTCCTTTTGACGAACGATTTCAGGAGATTTAACAAACGCGGGCCTGCTTCTGCGGCGACAGAGCTGCTATGTGCGTGCGCTGGTTGGTTAAAACTCGCGAAATCATTCGACAATAGGAAGCGCGTAAATCGGACCATAATGATGTGCGAACTAGTCAGTGGTTTCAGAGCAATGTGAACGGCATTCAGGAAATTGAAGAGTTGGTGCGTCGGAGAATCTGTATAGTCATTCGCTCCAGGAACGAACTACCACTTGATTTCCTATAGAGCTGTAGTTGGTGCGCGGCGTTTGTTTTTTGGTCGTGAGTATATGTTTGCGGGAATGGGGTGCACACTGCACGTTTTGTGATCTCTCCTCCGCGTAGTGAGAATGTACGGCTTCTGCGGAAGGCGAGGGCCGGGCCGGGCAGGGCGGGGCGGGGCGGGGCAGGGCGCGAGAAGCGCGTGAGAATGACGCGCCGCGTCTTCCGCGAACGCGCCGCGCCGTCACCGTTGGGATCGGACGGAGGAGCGAGCGCGCGCGGCCTTTTCCGTCCGCCGAATCGCCGATGAAGCGGCCTGGGCAGGGCAGGGCTGGCGCTGGCGCTGAGTCAGAGGCCCTGCCCTGCCACTCCGAGCGGCGCTCTACTCGGCCTCTGCAATTAACATGCTTTGCCATTTTTTCTGCATCTCTAATTAATGTCAATGAAAAGGTCAATCTAGAGGTTGGACGAATTGCAGATTTTCTCAAATTCGCGTACAACCTTTAAGAGGTTCTGAGGTTCTTTTAATTTTAACAACCATTTACATACACGTTTATTGATATTAAACAGTATAATTATAGTTACACAATTGGTAACATATGAGGAGAAAATGTGCTTAAGGAGAAGAAATAATACCAAACAAAAACTACGTAATATAATTGTAGCGATGTTTCACTGCAATTGAGATACCCACTACTTCATTTTCTGTCGTGTAAAAATAATCTGAGGGAAGTGAAGTTCTTTATGACAGCTTTCCAATGTAAAGTATTCACGATTTATTGGATTAAATAATAGCAGGGATGAGAGAGAGACCGGAGTAATAAGACCATGGATAGGAGTACATGCACAAGACATAGACCTGCTCACGAATTAAACATTTCTGGAAGCGTTAAGTAGCCAAGGGAAATAAAAGCTGTTTTAGTTGTAAAGCACTTCCAAATAAAGGAAAAATGTACGCCTAAATTAGGAATTTCGGGTGTGGAATGTTTTTCTGGACTCGAGGTATTGAAGAGAATTGTTTGTCCCGTTCCTAGTTCAAGGTATAACATAGACATTTGTGCACGTAGTAGCAGCTTGCGTCTCTTGGAGAAGCAAACTGATGCGCTGTGCGGAAGAAACGGTATCGCTTTCTTAGCGGCATGGCGTGGCGTGGCGTGGCGTGGCGTGCAATCGGTTGGCACGGCGCCTGAAGCCTCTTTGACAGAACGGGATGGGGCGGGACGGCGCAGGCCGAGCGATATTCGTCCGTGCCACCGCGCCCAGGCACTCGGCCCACGCTGTAGACGGGGACGCGGTTCAGAACAAAACCAGCGAGGACTACAAATTGGATACTTCAAAACAGAATAGCGCAGTATGTCAACACCATGTGACAAGACACAGATGGCACCTTTCTTGTGTCTGTTGTCTTCAGTTAGGTCTGATGTCGACTTCCAACACTGTGACCGTACGCTACATGGCGGGCATCGGTTGTACTCCCTTTAATATGCAGTTCAATGTGACGCAAAGAATTGTCGCAAAGATAATTTTTGTCTTAGTTTTGGCACATTGTACCTTTCTGCCGTGACACATCCATTATGTATTACCGTAAGAATATAGTTACATTAAGATCCAAATCAACTGATGTCACTGCAGAGCCTCTGACCGGGAGGTCCTATGTTCGAGTCCTGACCGCGGCAGGATTTTCGACACTAGCTTTTCAGCTAGGTCGAATTCAGTCGCTGTCTGGAGGAGAATTCTAGTGGCTGGCTGCTCTGATCGGTAGTTTTCCGTGGTTTCTCCGATCAACACCAGGCGAATGCCGGAGCAGTACTTCCCAAACGGGCCACGGACCGCGCGCGATCTGTCCTTCCTCTTCCTTGTCCTATCCTCTCCCCTTACACACACACACTTACGCTAACAAGCACTACCACATATTCAGGGACACCGGTCGAGAGCTTAGAGCTTGTCCCGGCTGGGGCGGTGCCCCGCTGGTGGGAGAGTCCTGGTTAAGGGGAAACCCCACTAGCCGACGTAGGTCGATGCCGAATCTCGCCATCCAGCGGGACTAATGACCAAAGCAGTTGACGCGCCCGGAAACACGAAAAAAAAACAACCAATTAAGACCCAAAACTTCCGACTGTTCTAGAAAGAGTGACTGAGCGCTTATGCGATCACATTAGTTAAGGGGATACCTATAAGAGTTCTTTGCGGAACACGTGCTACTAATGAGTTCTTCATAACGATAATTTTGTGTGTAAATGGAGAATGATGAAAGACGTTCTTTCGTGCTGAGCGGATGGCGTCGCGCGGGGCCTCCTGCGCCCATTGATAAATCCGGCAGTGGTCAGCGGCGAGCGGCGCAGCGGTGGCTGCTCGGCCAGGGCTCTCGGAACGGAAGCGTCCGGCGCGCCGCGGCGGGGCGGAATGGGGCGGGGCGGGCGGAGTCTTCAGGGAATTCGCCAGCCGTCGCGTCAGCCGCCGCCGCCGCCGCCGCCAAGCCCCAGCCCCAGCCGCGCAGTGCCCGCTGCGTAAACAGCGGGGCCATGTGCTCCCACGGCTTCCAGGAAGCTGGCGCCGTTTCCGCGCGCCCGGCGAATCAAAGCGATCTGGGCGCTGCCTTCGACCAGGCCCAAGCCAAGTCGGACCGTTTCCTGTCGCCTCTCCGACTCCGTCCAGCCTCCTCGACACGCTCCGCACCGTCCCGGCCACGTCCCGACTCGTCTAATTGCTCCGCTCCGTCTCGCCTCGCCTCGCCTCTCCTCGCTTCAACCTCTCTCGTACCTGGGACCGCGTTTCGGGCCGTCTCTTCTTGCATCCCATTCATCGGCTGGAATGCCTCGCCCCGTCTAGCGTCCCCTTTTTTATTATCTTTTCACCTCCGCTTTCCCCGCCCTCCGCCTGGCTCCTCTCGGCCAAACCCCACCTCCACGCCGGAGCGGAGCGGGCGCGCGGCCGAATTTCGCCTCGACGAGCGATAAACGCGTCTGAGTCACTTGGGCCGAGCGCGCCCTCGAGAAGCCCGCTGGTTTACGTCAGGGCTTCTTCGCCACTGGACACGTGAAGTGCATTGAATGCTGAATTATGTTCGCCCGAGTGATTCACGTCGTTGAAACGCCCCAGCGCTATACATTTCCCGTAAAATACGAGCGCGCCACGGGAATATTATACATTAGAAAATAGCTTCGGGCAGATTTTTACATGGCGTTGACGCAAGGCGCAGAGGTCGAGGTCAGCTGCAAATTTTAGACCATTAACATTTTGCCCCTTCGTGCGTCACTTCTGAAGTTGGAAAAGAGATTTAAACCATAAAATACAAGTTTCGCATCGCATAAAAACACTAGTTATACGAATACTTAATTGAAACTTCGAAGCTGATCCAAAAAGAAATACGAGAAGGGTTAGAAGGAGAGTTCCATAAACGGACGCCGTTGTTTGAATTGACTGCGGGGAAATGAAACAAAAAGCTTTACTGTTAAGCAAATGTATTCTCATTCCCCAATTTTTGAGGAGTATCTTTGGATGAATCAAATTTTTCGCAGTTATCAAGTTGTTTTTTAAACACTATTGTCTGAATATGCTAGTATTAATATTATTAGTCAAGTTACTAAAGACATTTATGTTAATAGTGTATGAAAATTAATATTTGAACAAAATAGTATTATAATGTGCCTTTCGATTGGAAGCGACATTATTAAAAGAAAAGAACGCTTTTCCGTTTCTTTGGTTCGCATGGTTTCAACAAATGCTAGGAATTCCAATGGAAATTTTCTGAAAAAAATATTTTATGAACTTCAAAATAATATTTATGCAACATGTTTATTATAACTTTATGTGAGTTATGAACATTGGTGTTTTTCGAACATGAATGTGCAGTATACCCATGTCCAATTAATAATTTTACATTGATTTGACTTACATATGACTAACATTACACGAGAGAGGGTTACTATTAACTCTATTTAGTGTGGCGGAACGATCTTCAACCTTGGAAAATGCGTCAGCCGAAGAAGAAAATGAATCTCATCTGATGATGCGGACTCTAGAATTTCGATGTTATGAAAATATTGCATCGATGAATCTCATCAGGTTTTTTTTGTAAACATTCTGGATTCGTCATTGTTTATCCTGTAAATGATGAACAATCCGATTGAATCGCTTTATATGATATTGATTCGAGCGTCGGACCCGTCCCCTTATTACGCCGTTGATCTTCCTACCTTCTGTTGGGACGTCCTCTAGTAAATTCCTAGTTCTTGATTAATACTCTCATATCCGGCGTGCCTTCATTGGCCGGTGATGCTGTACGTAATGAGAGTGAAATGGCAAGCGCCGTGCCTCCGCTCGTTGTCTCGGGGAGCGCATGCGAGTGGCGTTGGCTCGCGCCGGCGCGTCTTGGCAGAGCGGCTGCAGATCTGCGTGCGAGCTCCTCGTCGAATGCCAAGCAGCGCGTGCGCCGTGGTCCTTCTTCGCCACCGGCAAGAACCTCACTTCAGGCAAGAAAGGAACCGCGGAACGAAGTTTTACACGTTGAATTATTAAACGGTTCTGCCTTATATGAGCTATACCTTGAAGTTGCAGTTGTTTTAAAGTTGAGGCTGAAAATACCACAACATAAATATTCGTAATTAGCGAAATTTTCATTATCCTATAACTTTTACGATGAGTAGTTCTCCAGTGTTTAGCTTCGTTTGAAATCCCCCAAAAAGCACTAAAAAAATAGCAAGGGCTCTACCGCTAAAAGGATTGTAGGTTTTGTTTCGCTATTTGTTTTCGAGTGATCGTGCCTTTTGATTTACCTGTAGCTAACATAAATGAATGAATACATTGGTATAATCACGATAATTGGTGGGAGAGCATTGATGAAATCAACTTTAATAAACTAGGATTGAATTCTCAGTTCTCAAATGCACGGCGACGGATCTGTCCTTGGCACTTTGCGTCGCAGCAGAGCTATGAGTGTGTAGCTCTTTGCTCGTGGCCCTCTCTTCTCCAGGGGATTTTCCTGGATATTCCTAGCACTTCGCTCCGCCCCGAATGGAACCCTCAGCTCAGGGCTTCCGTCAGCGACCCCGAAGATGCTCTGTCAGGCCGCAGACCAAGGGCACGAGGGCTGCGCCCGCTCCCAACTTTGATCTTTCTCGGGTGGTCCGCAACACCTAAGCCTCTCCAGCAATAGCTGAGATCAGTGGTTTGATGAATGGGCGAGTGACAGGTGGTAATAGAATTTGAATATCGATGGAGCGATGGTGGCGGAATAATAGGCTCGGGAAACGGGAGAACCCGGAGAAACAATGCCGCTAACCCGCTTTATCTTCCACAAAGCCCACATGGCTCTCCCGAGATTTGTACCCCAATATTCAAGTTTGGAAGGTGAGCGGTTTGTCCACCAAATCACAAGTTGCCTGCGCCCCCCTCTCTGTAATTCGTCCTCGGTCGCAGGACGCTGAGTCCCCCTCGGGGGCCGTGCGATTCGCGCTCGGTGAGCACTCTTCCCGCGGCGACCTCTGCCCTACGCGCTGGCCGGCCGGCCGGCCGGCCGGCCTTCGAGGCGTCAATGGGCCGGTTGTTCGCAGGCCGCTGAAGGCGCCTCTCATGTAGCCGCGCCCCTCCCATCGCCCGCAAGGCCCTTTGCGCGCCCGCAGGTGGTTCGTTTTATAGGGCGAGCGCAAAGCGAGGGAAACTGACGGCTGCGTCTGGAAAGGGAAAAATCGGCTCTGAGAAGGAAGAAATTAAAAGCTTACCGAAGTCTTGGCGGAAAGGAGCAAGTGATGCACGCGGGGGACGGACGAGCGGTTGGGGAGTTTGGCAGAGGCACGCGCCGTGGGAGTGGCCGGGCGAGGCGTGGCGGGGCGGGGCGACGCAGAACAATGACAGGCGGCGGCGGCGTCGCCGCGCCCGTCCCCGCCCCTCCAACCATCCGCCACGCCTCCCGCCCCGCCACGCCCCAGCGAGCCGCGGCTTTGGGCGGAACCCCCCTCTCGGCAGAGCTAAGCCCGCTCGCCACCCCGCGCGCGCCCCCTGTCACAGCGCCCGCGCACGCTTCGAATGCTGCATTCGACTCAGGAGCGGGGATGCAACGCGAAGTGACGTTAGTAGCGATCATAGTTCCATTTCCTTTTATAGACGATTTGGGTGGAGGAGGTGCGTTGGAAAAGGCTTCCAGTTCGAGACTAAAATTATAGTATTTGGAACAAATCTTTCTCGTATAGGGACTCAGGGTAAGAAGTAGTAAATATGATTACTATTCTCTCCTGTCTTCGCCCCTTAAGGGCCAGTATTCGTTGGTCGTGATGATTGATGTGGTTGCGATTCGCTACGTGAGCGTGCTTGTGATGTGGGCGGACGGTGATCGGCTGTCACAGGTGGCAGCATATCGACCTGGAGGTGGATGGCCAAGGCAAACAGCCACATCACTGGGAGTCACGGGTTGTCTCAACAAACTGCCTTCGACTCTGATTACCCCTTTAGGGGAAACGTCTTGCTGAAAAATTATTCTGAGCACAGATTGAGTCCAACCGCTCACTCACCTCTGTGCACCAGTGTTCAAATCGTTGTTACTCCATGTCAAATCTGTGATGGTCAAATTTAGCTCGCAGCTGGTTTCTCTGCGTTCATCCGTTTCTTGTGCCGTACTTTCCAACCATATCTCAATGCCAATATACCACTATCATTTCATCTGGCTGCCTTTCATTACTTTCGCATTCATGTCCCTGTTTAAAAATGATCATCTTAACGGATTTAAATTACCCGACGGTGCATCTGTCGTGTTTCATTGTCTCCTTCCAATCGGCATTTACGATAAATCTGTTTAGTAATCGTGTGACCTGCGTGTGTCTTTTTGTCCATCATTCGTGTCAAGCCTGGTGTCATTCGGCGCATCTCTGTCTATAGCTATTTGTGTATAGCTAACAATTTTATGGGTCCATCCAGATCATCCCAAGAGAATCCTCAAAAAAATGTGTTTGGGGATGAGGTGGGGTGGGTGAGGGTGATTTAGGAACCTACATTCGATCCATCTCGACAAGACGAATGAATTGACATTATTTTTTTCTGGAAGAATAAGAGGGGGGACAGACGCGAATCCACGGGAAGGGAAATGAGGGATATCCCCCCCACACACACACACACACACATTTTAGTAACCATTAATTTTAACTTGTCTCGAAACTTTTAAGCAAAAGTATTTTCGGATAATCATTAAAACGAATAATATCGTATCGCAGCATGAGCTGAGTGTTGCCTGAGACATTTTATAACATGTGTAATGACACATTCGACCAAAACATTTTTAATTTTCTCTCTTAAAATGTCTCTGGATCCGCCCGTGAGGGGGGGGGCATGTTTTGAAAGTTTCTGGGCACCTACGAGAATAAGACACCTTCCAGAATTACATAAATCGTCATTAGTTTATTGGATGGCCGATAATTATTCCGAAAATTTGTAATGAAACTTTTTTTTAAAGAAAAACGTGATTTCTATCGAAACTTTTCGTAAATTTTTTTATGCCTGAGGATGAATGAGCCAGGGAACAGTATTGTTTAAAATTTATTTTTGTTTTGAACTTAATGGTCGTGTTAAAAGAATGAGAGAAAATAGAATTCCAAAAATAAATTTTAGAGTGGTTTCCTGTGGGAAGGAAGAAAAGAGGAAGGACCTAAACAAAACTGGTTGAAATTGAGGGACTTTCGAAAGAGAAGAATTTTACAGCCAAGGATTATGAAGATCGGGACAAGTCGAAAATTAAAATTGCATAAAGTATTAGGATTTTTGGGTAACAGAAAGTTGTTTTTTAACAATGTAAAACTGGAGTAAGTAAATTTTGAACTTGCATACCACATATTTTTTAACATGTAGCACATTTTCACCGGAAAATGCCCACTGGAGGCTAAATAAATGCATAAAATAATTTAGAGCAAAGGAAATGTAAAATATTAATTGATTTATTATTTTAAGGTAAGGAAACCTCCACGGCAGACATTCTGTGAAAAAATGGGGGAAAATGCAACGTACAACAATTAAAGATATTTTTATTCGGCTCTCTGGCCCCGGCAGGTCGAAGAAGATTGGGAACCCAACTTAGAGATTGGTGCAATCACAGAAAACCTCAACCACTTGAGTATGGCCTCTGTACCGAACCTTAGGTTCTTAGATCATTATGATTATAAGTAATGTTCTAGTGAGAAAACTTCAACCATTATATTATTAGAAAGAAAAACGTATATAGAGTGATTAAAAAACGAATACACGAATCGTCAGTTTTATCCCTTACCCCACCTTCGGGCAGTTTTGTTGCAAAACTCGTCATCGTGTGAAGCACACACACACACACACACACACACACACACACACACACACACACACACACACACACTCACACTCACACTCACATTCATACATACATACACCAGACTCATTCTTTACGATTGACATAATTACAAACTTGTATTATCAATAGTGTAATAAATACAAATACTGTATAAAGCAAATCAAATAATGAACCAATTAAATAATTTAACAAATATTGATTCATCTCATACGAATTATATGGCAAACACGCACAAAGTGAATGTGAGATCCAGACGGTAATTATTTTCGAATGATTCAAAGAGCTGACTGATGTTCTGTCTGTTCTCTCAAGATTTATTTATGAGTAATCATAAGTCATTCAAATCAATGAAATTATTGTTCAATACTTCTTTAAAAAAGAATGCCGTTTAATTAAACGGAAATATTCTGATGATACTATGTGTAAAGCAGTTTTTCATCTATACAAACAGGACACATCGACATAAACTGTTTGCATATCTGACATATATGTGTAGTACGTGCACTGATGTAACATTCCGTTGCGTGAACTTTGAAAAGAAACTCTGTTTTCCTGTCAAAATGTGTTTTTTGATTGTAACAACATGTGTTTTTGTTTTCGTATCAATTTTATGAAACTATATTCAAATGACACACTCGTTTGGTAGCATACGTACTCTTTTGAATTACTCCACCTCATTGTACAATTTCGTAACAAAGTAGTTAACTTCCCTGATAGCGTATTTTATGTATTTCTTGAATGACCTTTAACGAATATGATTCGGTAAAACGTATCCAACAATTTTATTTAAACACTGCTCTAAGAGTTATTCCGAAATTTATATTTGCAGTGGAATGTACAATAATTTACGGGCGCCAAATTGATGTTAACGCGTCGCCATAATCATTTTCTCCAGAAATAGTATGTAGACATGTAGACAATTCGATATTCGATCGGTACAGTGGTTCCTTGTACCGTCTTGCTTCGAAGCTATCACTACTTATGTTGGCTAATATTGCTCGACATGGCGATGATCAATTTGGAGGCTGGGTGAACAATTCAATATGACTTTATCGACGAGCCGTACCCGCGCCCGGGCCATGCGCCTGAGGGCGTATGCTGTCGCTTTTCCGGGGAAGGAAGACTCTCCAGCGATCGCCGCCGCGTTTGGCCTCCTGATAACGCAGTGTTTCAATGTTCCTTGCATGAAGTGACCCGCGTGGGTCAGTGCGGTCACGGCAGGGCTCCGATCCTATCCAGCGGGAAAGTTATTCCGAGCAGCGCTGCTCTCCTTGTAACTCATCCGTATCGGCATGTTATCGCTTGCCCAGAGAGTACAAGCCCCGCCAGAATTTGATTTACAAGAGAACTGCAAGTAAAGAAAATATTACGAGGTTCATTTTGATGTGTTATTAAGGAACGCGAGATATGAGCAGTAAATTATTTGGACCATTGCTTAACTTTCTTTCCAACGGAAGAAAAAAGTTCCGATTGTAACATCTGATTCAAAATTCTATTGACCGTTAAATAAATAAATAAATAGATTGATGTTTTAGGGCACGTAAAGTACTTGCGTCATTAGTTTCGTTAGTGTAATGAATGTTTAATCTTTGGAGTTGACGGTGATTCCTCACCACCCAGGATGCTGAGATCCGGTGCCAACCTACACGTCAGCCTGCGGGAAATCGGGGAATGTCCCCCTCCAGGTGTCTTCCTCAGCGGAGTCACCGTTCCAGCCGGGACAAGCTCTTAAGTTACCCCGACAAGTGTCCCGACGTATGTAGTATAGTGGATGTAAGTGTGTGTTATGGGAGAGGGTAGGAAGAGGAAGGAAAGATCGCATGTGATCGTGGCCTGTTTGTTAGGGTACTGCTCCGGCATTCGCTTGGGGTTGATTGAAGAAACCACGAAAAACTACCGACCAGAACAACCGACCGCTAGAAGTCTCTTCCAGACAGCGGCTGAATTCGACCTAGCTCACAAGCTTGTGTCGAAAATCCTGCCGCCGTCGGGACTTGAATCCGAGGATCTCCGAGTTTGGTCGCTGCTGAGGCGACAATACTTGCTTTGAGCTAAACTCAGCTGGTGCCTTAAAATAAAGACCAATAGAAGTGAGATCTGTATCGCAGAAGCTAAAATGGTATTGCGTTCTAGATGCACAGTAGAAAGGAAAAAATGCAATCCACGACGTGACCAAGTGTTTCTTTCGCCGACAGTGAACCACAAAATTGCTGTGTTTACATTGAATGGATGTAAACATTTTATAGTTCACTAACTATCAAAGCTTAGATTTCATCTCCTTCCAACTTTCGAGCTTTCGTCATCTTATGAGTAAACAAGAATATCCGACGATGAAACTTCGTAACTATGCAACTGTTACGTGGCTTCAAATAAACTAGTTGGATTGCACCAGGTTGATAACTTCACATTTTATCTTTTACTGGGTGCTTTTACTGGGTGCTTATCTTTTACTGGGTGCGATTTCTTCGAAGTATAAATAGAATTCTGAATTTTGAACTGGTGATACTTTGAACTGGTGGGTAGAAGGAGAGATATATTCACCAAGTTGATTTTTGAGATCTAGCGAGCAGAGTCTAAGGTTGTATACACTGCAACTTCAAGAACTTCCCAGAGTAAAGGTTCTGGAGACCGCAGACAGACTAACCAGCGGAGAATGCTTTTTGGAAACCTAGACTCAGGCTCGACATGTTTCAATATTCACTGAATATTATTTCACAGCATGTTGCAAGGTGGATCGTACGTTCGCACTGGCTGGGCTGGCTCAGAGTGTTAACTGGATGTCACGACAAAACCCCCGTCCTGGAGGTCCTAGGGTTCGAGTCCCGTCGGTGGTAGGGTTTTCGATACTTACCTGGATAGCTAGGTCGAATTCGGCCGCTGTCATGAGGCGAATTCAAATCTCAATACAGCGCGGGAAGATCACCGCCACCTGCCGCGATAAAAGGTGACGGTGATCACTACACTTACGGATCAAATGATCTTGGCAGTTGACGCGCCCGGAAACACAAAATTATTAATTGGTTTCGTCTTCAATGCTTCTTTGTATTTGGAATTGTAGGATTACATAGTATGTCTGTCGACTTATGTGTGTCCAACCGAGACACTCGCCCATGAATGACGTAATTTTCAAATTGGGCGAACGATCTCACTGGCGGTTCGTGCGCAACCGAATGATCGCGTCACCTATGTATTTACAGCATGGGTGCTGTAATATATTTGCGTCGCGTCGCGTCGCCCGCCGAGATGAAGGGGGATGGCGGAGCGACAGCGCGGGGCGCGCTGGCCAGCCGGGTCGCGCCGCTTCCGCTCGGCCGGTCGCCCCCGCCGCCGGCCATTGATAGCGTTTGCGTCGTGGGAGAAACGCGCGCCGTCCACGCTCCCCCTCCCCCTCCCACATACACCCACACATGCGCACGCAGGCGCGCGCGAGCGGGCGCTCTGGCCTCGCACGCCTTCCCAGCGATTAGCTGCTCCGCCGCGCCGCTCAGGCCTCTTCCTTGTTTAGACCTACTGTAAATAAACGGAGGATTATTAATCGTCTTAGGATTATTACGGCCATAGGATCAGGAGGACTAAAAAATGCAAAATTGAAAAAAAGAAATGATATCTGATATTAACCTTTAAAGTTCCTGTAACATAGCAAATTATACTGTTGTAATTAGTAAAACTGTAGATAGAGACGTAGAAACATTCGTGACGGGAAAGGAAAAATGTTGTTGCATCTCAGAAGAAGCATTTTTGTAAGTTCCCAAAGTATCTTTCAAGGTACGTT